>QLTV01003186.1:476137-508812 GCA_003457575.1 Thermophis baileyi
GAGAGGGAGAGAGAGAGAGAGAGAGAGAGAGAGAGAGAGAGAGAGAGAGAGAGAGAGAGATTGTGTGTATTCAAAAGTCAGGTTCCAAAAGATTAACCTATTGTAATAGGAATCAGAGTGTTTGGTTGTCAAAATGGAAAATAACAACAAATGGCTATGTTATACGTGCACTGATGATTATTATTATTTATTATTATTTATTAAATTTGTATGCCGCCCAACTCCCAAGGGACTCTGGGCGGCTCACAACAATATAAAAAACCATTAAAAAACCATAATAAAAACAATTAAAAACAGTTAAAAACTCATGCATACCGTTTCATGGCCGGACCTCACCAATTACAGAGGCGAGATCAACGGCCCCAAGCCTGCCGGAAGAGCCAGGTCTTCACCGCTTTCCGGAAGGCCAGCAGTGTGGGGGTGGTCCGGATCTCAGGGGGTAGCTGGTTCCAGAGGGCCGGAGCAGCCACAGAGAAGGCCCTCCCCCGTGGGCCCGCCAGCCGGCACTGTTTAGCTGACGGGACCTGGAGGAGCCCAACCCTGTGGGATCTTACCGGTCGCTGGGAGCTATGTGGCAGAAGGCGGTCTCGAAGATAACCTGGCCCTGAGCCATATAGGGCTTTAAAGGTAATAACCAACACCTTGAATTGTGCCCGGAGACCAATAGGCAGCCAGTGCAGCTCGCGGAGTATAGGTGTAATATGGGTGTACCTAGGTGCACCCACGACAGCTCGCGCAGCCGCATTCTGGACCAATTGTAGTCTCCGAACACTCTTTAAGGGTAGCCCCATGTAGAGCGCGTTGCAATAATCTAACCGTGAGGTGACAAGGGCATGGGTGACTGTGAGGAGAGCCTCTTGATCCAAGTAGGAGGGTGACTGTGAGGAGAGCCTCTTGATCCAAGTAGGGTCGCAATTGGTGCACCAGGCGAACCTGTGATGTCACTTAGTTTGATAATGAAATGTCTGCAAGGAAACATCTAAGCTGATAGAGCACCAAGGACCTCACAGCTCAACGCTGAGATACAAATATTCTCTTCTATTGGCACAACATATGGCTAATTGGACAACTTCATTCCACTTCAAAATGAAATAAGAAAAAAAGAAAAAGAAAACCACCCTGGGGGATATTCTCATCTTGTTTCAAATCCTAATTACCGCTAGCAAACTATCTGAATTGTTACTAATATGTATTAGAAAGCAAATCTATTTACAAAACAGACATAGCTGAATAAAAAGCATGGCCAGGGGAGGGTTCTACTTACCTTCCCTACTGGTTCGCATCGTGTCGGAAGTGCGCGTTTTGCGCACGGAACGCTGTTACCTTCCCACCAAGGTGGTCCCTATTTTTCTATTTGCATTTTTACATGCTTTCAAACTGCTAGGTTGGCAGAAGCTGAGGCAAGTAATGGGAGCTCACTCCGTTACGCGGTGCTAGGGATTCGAACCGCCGAACTGCTGACCTTTCTGATCGACAAGCTCAACGTCTTAGCCACTGAGCCACCGCGTCCCCAGAAGGATAGTGAAAGGCTATTGTAAAAGTGCAATATGTCTTGTTTGGTTTACCTTTTATAGGTGATAAGCAACTGGACCTTCAAAAAGTCCCTTTTTTAATTTGGAAAGATTTTTTGGGATGTGCCTGCAACCTGAAAAAGGATTACTTTTAATGAAAAATGAGCTAAGGTGCTATAAATAAATAAAAATAAGTAATAATCACTATATCTTTTAATTTTAAAAGCAAACAGAAATTAAAATGATATACATTAATAACAATATTATAGTAGTTCCTGAATTATGATTGTAAAATTCATTAAGTTGAACATCATGTGATTACACCTGATTTTATGACTTTTTTGCCCTAGTTGTTAAGCAAATCACCTGTTAAGCAGTGGTCATTAAGTGAGACATCACATGACTGTGACTTGCAATCTCTTGCAGGCTTCTCCATTGACTTTGCTTGACTGCAGGATGCTGTAACTGTTATAAATGTACAACAATTGCCAAGAGCATTCACATAAATCAAATTCACATGAACTCTGTCATCTGTGCAAGTCACTTTTATCAGCACCGTTGCTAAATAAATGGTTGTTAAATGAGGACTACCTCTTACATGTCCAAAGACAGAGGGTATATTTTCAAAGTGACTGAGACCCAAAAATGTTCTAACACATGCCTAAAGATTTGCCTTCAGTTTGCAAATTTACAAAATATTTTACAATCATTTCAACATGATGCAATGATGAAGACATATAAAATATGTCTGTGGAGATTCTCAGTCATCCAAGTCATGGTTGTTCCAAAAAAGAAAAAAGAAAAAGTGCTTTTTCAAGAGGCAACTGGCCTTTCTTTGTTTTTCCTTGAAGATATTTTGCTTCTCAACCAAGAATTGAAGAAGCTTCTTGAAAAAGCACCATTGGGACAACATAAAATATAATTTATTTTTATAGGCTTTTTTCAGTTTTAACTGTTAAGATTGTATACAAATGCCCAATGAACCAAATGAATGAAAAGCTGTCTTTTTTTATTGAAAGCTCCGAGATATGTATATGTAATGTGGAGGATGGCCTTGAAGGGCAGAGGGAAGATCGATTACCAAGGCAACAATCAGATAAATGATGCTTGAGCCCATGCCAAGAAAGTCATTTATGAAAACGCCTAAGACATTATCTTCTTCACATGAAGATAAAAGGGAGAAGAAGAGTAGCACATTCGGACATGCAAAGTTCTGTTACTACAGCTGTTCTAGTAAAAGTATCTGCACAATATCTGTTTCTTAGTCTTACTTTAGCATAAACGGTTGACAGTATATTTCCCAGTTGTAACATGGTTCCCAGGCAGGACAAAGGCTGATTAATCTTAGCCTTCCATGCATCACTGTGCCAGCCCTTCAAGGTAGGCAAGATCAAGAAACAGACACGGCAGAGCTTGAGGAATGCTCTTTATTACGGTAGAATGGCAGATTCTTGAAAACTGTCATTTTCTATTTCATCTTATATCAAACAAAATTGGGGGGGTGTTATCTTGAGTTTCTCACATTTTCCTTTTTCTCAGGACTGAGTAATCTTTTCTCAAAGTCATCCTTAATCATTCATTCAGTCATTCCTTCTTCATTCCCACAATCAGGCTTACTTTCTTTCAACCAATGTAAATCTGTTGCTTTGGGTTAAGGTTAGGCAGCAGAATGACTGGGGCTAAGAACAGATACTTTAAAGAGAATGACCTGCCATCAATACCTTATTGACTTGCTCTTACTTTTTGAACATCCTAGAAATAGTTTCATTACTGATACCTCAGGTCCACTTCAGGCTCATTTCAGGTTAATGCTTAACTGTGCTTTCTGGACTGCATAACTCTGTGCCAATAAACTTCTGCGTAGACTACATCTGCTTTCCACAGAAGACCATTAGCTAACATTGTCACCCATGCAAGAATCAGAATGACTATTCTGAGGATACTTTGTAGTGTTAAACTCAGGTCCAAGAACAACCTAATGGTGTCAAGAAATATCTAACTTTGGGAAAGGAAACAATAGTCTTGCAATTCCAGCAGTGAAGGCATGTCCAACCTTTATACCATTAGGAACCTGGAATCTTCATTCCATTAGGAATATACCATAATGCTATTTTTAAAGCATTAGAAAACAACTGTCCAGGTTCTATGTAACAAATTGGCCTCTTGAATTCATCATTTGGAAATCCTCCAACCTCTTTTCTCTTGAAAGGATCAAATTAGGATGGGATCAAAATTGATGTCCTTCATTCTCAAAAATCTTAGCAAGACTACCAGAACCTTGAGGAAACTTCAGACTAAATAGCATGAATGAAGAAATGGGGCGTTGGTCCTACCTGAGACGCTCCTTCTCGGGGTGTGGCAATAGACTCCAGGCATGGGATGACTCTTGTCTCCTAGCTGTTTAGACTGAGTTCAAACTGAAGACACGCCTTCTGCCAATGGTCCCCAGTTTCGACAATGTCACAGCGATGTCCTTGACTGTAGAACCTGCAACAACACCCCAAGACTACCCAGGACCAGACCTTCCTTAGGGTGGGGCTGGAGTCTATCGCCACACCCCGAGAAGGAGCGTCTCAGGTAGGACCAACGCCCCTTCTCCAGTGTGGTGGCGATAAGACTCCAGGCATGGGACATACCAAAGCTGGCTGTCCTTACGGAAGGGTCCCTGTCTGGTCCTGCCCACCGGGCTCTCCCAGAACCTGCTGAAGGACCCACCTGCCAAAGGCAGCCTCGGCCGAGTTGAAAGAGTCGAGCCTATAATGCCTTATGAACGGCGATGGCGAAGACCAGGTCGCCGCTCGACATATCTCCTCAACTGAAGCCTGCATCGCCCATGCTGCCGTAGTAGCAGCGCTTCTAGTGGAATGCGCCGTGATCGCCCTAGGCCGTGGTAAGGCCTGCAATTCATATGCCTTGGCAATAGTCACGCGAAGCCACCGTCCTACTGTCGAAGCAGTAACCTTCTGTCCCATAGTAGCCGGTTGGAACGATACGAAAAGGGCCTCTGTCTTTCTGAAGGCTGCTGTCCATTTTATATAGACGCGTAATGCCCTCCGCACATCAAGAGTGTGCCATTCCCGTTCCCGGGAATGAGAGGGATTGGGACAGAAATTTGGCAAAATCAACTCTTGCGCTCTATGAAACAAAGAATTGACCTTGGGTATGAAGGCTGGGTCCAGTCTCAACACTACCCTGTCTGAGTGGAAGATGCAGCGATCTTCCCTAACGGAGAGGGCAGCCAACTCCGATATCCTTCTGGCCAATGTTATGGCCTCTAAAAAGACCACCTTGTAAGTCAGGAAACTGAGGTGCTTAGTCCGTAGGGGTTCGAATGGTGACTTGATTAGAGCCTGCAACACCCTGGATAGATCACAGGTGGGATATCTATGAACCACCGGTGGTTTTAAATTGGCTCCCTTAAGGAATCTCCGCACCACTGGATGTTGTGCTATGGATTCCAGAGTCCCACATGATAGGATCGAGGCCAAGGCCGCTACTTGTCTGCGAAGAGCATTCGGAGCCAATCCCCTATCTAGGCCGTCTTGTATAAAGTCCAGTAATTGAGGCACAGATACAGTGGTGGGCTCAATGCTACGCTTAGTACAACACCCACAAAATATCTTCTATGTTGCATTATAAATCCGGGTCGTGGATGGTCGTCTGGCTGCCTGGATAGTGTGTATTACACTGGAGGAGAATTGTTCCCCCATCAGAAGTTTCCACTCAAGCGCCATGCGGTCAACTGGAGCCACTGTGGCTCCGGGTGATTGGATGGGACCCTGGCTGAAGGAGACCCTGTCCGGAGGAATCCTCCACAGTCTGGAAATTGACAGGCTGACCAGATCCACGAACCACGGACGTCTGGGCCAGTGGGGCACTATTAGTATTACCTCTGCCCTCTCGGCCAATATTCTCCTGAGCACCCGTGGAATCAAGGCCAGGGGTGGGAATGCATACAGGAGTCCCCGGGGCCATGGGCAACGGAGAGCATTGACTCCCTCTGACCCCGGTGCTGGGAATCTGGAGAAAAAGCGGGGCAGCTGGCTGTTTGCTGGGGAGACAAAAAGGTTTAGGACCAGCTGGCCAAACCGATCCAATATCTCTCTGAACAATTCTGGGTGCAGGCGCCACTCCGAATGGTCTATGGTGGCCCTGCTCAGCCAGTCTGCCTGTACATTCCTTGAGCCCGAAATGTGTTCCGCCTTGATGGAAAGTAAGTTCTTCTCCGCCCAGTGACATAGTAGCTCCTCCTCCTTCATAGGCGACTTGGAGTGCATGCCCCCGTTGGTTGATGTGCGCCTTGGTGGCCACATTGTCGGTGAGGAGGAGGATATGATGGCCTGCAATCTGCTCCTTGAATTCCTTTAGGGCTAAGTGAGCCGCCCTTAGCTCTAGCCAATTTATACTTTGGTGTAAGTCAGTCTGTGACCACTTCCCCTGGGCCACGAGGTTCTGGAAATGGGCTCCCCAGCCCCCCCAGGCTGGCATCTGTGGTAATGATTAGACGCTTCTGTTCCTTGAAAACACAACCCCTGTTCATGAGGTCGGATGCCCACCAGATGAAGGATCTTAGTACTGCTGCCGGGATCCGAACCCTCACAGGTAAGTTGCTCCTGCCCAACCTCTGAAAGGGGAGCAGAAACCACTGCAGAGGTCTGGCGTGGAGCCATGCCCAAGGAACTATCCCTATGCAAGATATCATCTTGCTTAAGAGCCTGGATAGTAATGCTAGAGGAGCCACTTTCTCCGAGTGGATCTGTTTCGTTAAAGTCTTGATGCTCTCCAGGCAATCTGGTGACAGGAAAACCTGACATGCTAAGGTGTCAATTATCGCTCCCAGATGTAAGAGACGGGTAACTGGACTGAGGTGACACTTCTCCACATTGATGGAGAAGCCATGGTTCTGTAGACATTGTACAGTGACCAGTAGGTCTTCCTCTGCCTGCCTGTGTGAGGAGGATTGTACTAGAATGTCATCCAGATAACTTTGTATCCGGACTGGTCTGGTCCTGAGAGAGGCCCCCAGCGCTGCCAAGAGCTTGGTGAACACTCTGGGTGCCGATGCCAGTCCAAACGGTAGGTCTCTGTACTGCAGATGTCTGCCGTTGTAACAGAATCTCAGGTACTGCCGGTGAAGCTGTAGAATCGGTACGTGTAAGTACGCTTCCATGAGGTCGATGGAGGTCAAGAAGTCTCCCTCTCTGACATTCTCCAAGATCGATTGTAGAGAATGCATCTTGAAGCTCCGGTACCGTAAATACTTGTTGAGTCCTTTGAGATTGAGAATTGGCCTTGTAGAGTCAGTACCTAATCGGGTGGAACTCTTGGCCTTAAAAAGCCTCTGATACCTCAAATATTTGTTTAGGCCTTTGAGATTGAGAATTGGTCGCAACCCCCCCCCCCCCCCGAGGGTTTCTGAATCATGAATACTATGGAATAATATCCGTGTCTCTTCTGCTCCTCTGTAACCGCCTCCACCGCTTGGATCTCCAACAAATGCTGGATGGCGGTTTCCATGATCTTCTTTTTGGCATCATCCCTTGATAAGGGACAACAGATAAAAAACCTCGGGGGTGTTGAAACAAATTCTAGAGAGAGACCTGATCTTATGGTCTCCCTCACCCAAGCGTCTGTAGTCATTTCCTCCCATTGGTCTACAAAAAGACCTAGCTGGCCACCAATGGGAGCCCTGGCCCTGGAGTCATCACGAACGCCGAAAGGAGCGGTTGCCACCCCCTCGAAAGGGCCGCTTGTTCTGGGGCTGCGACCTGGGGCTTGTCCTGTCTGCGAACCCCTGCCCTGGCTGGTTGTACTGCCTTGGTGCGAAACCTCTCTGGGATCTCTGGAAGCATATGGTCGAAAATAGGTCTTCTGGAAAGGAGGCGAGGGATGGCGGCCAAACACCGAGAGAGAGATGGTAAAACTCTCCTCTTGTCCCTGGATTCCACCAGAATAGGTTCCAGGGATGCCCCAAACAATTTAGCCCGCTGAAATGGGGCAGACGTTAACCTTCACTTCCTCTTGGTGTCTGCCTGCCAGTGCTTAAGCCAAAGAAGGCGTCTGGCCGTGACCGAAGAGGCAATGGCCCGTGCCCCAAACTTAGCGGAATTAAGCATGGCATCCGCTGTGAACTCTGTGGCCGCCACCACTTTATTAAAGTCCTGGTGTGTTCTGAGGTCACTGGCCGGCACCCTGTCCTGCATTTGTCTCAACCAAAGCAGTGATGCTCTGGTAAAAAAGGAAGCAGCCATGTCCGTCTTGACCGCCCAGGCAGCCGCCTGGTGGGCCTTACGAAGCGCTAGTTACAGCTTCCTATCGTCTGCCTTTAGGACATCCTCAGCCTCCGTGAGTGTAGCTGACAGAGATGCTAACACCATCACCGGCTCGTCAACCTCAGGGATCTGGAGAAGCTCGGTGAGGTCCGGGGTAACGTTGTAAAATTTTTTATCAAACTATGTGGGGTTTGTATAAGCCCCCGGAGAAGCCCACTGATGTTGAATCATGTCCATGAACAGCTGGGGCGCTGGAATGGCCTCTGCTTCCATCATAGACTCGGAAAAGAGCAGTTCAGTGGGGTCTTGTTCCCCAGTTGAATTATCTGGCCTTGTGGAGTTCGTACCCAATCTCGTCGAACTCTTGGCCTTAAAAAGTAAGGCCTTAAACAAATGAGGTCTGAACAAACCCTTAAAGATGGGTTGGTCAGGTATCAGGCCCTCCTCCTCCGACAACTCCTGATCTATCTAACCTTCTTCCATGGAAATAGAATCATCACTCCTAGTGGAAGAGGCCGAGGAGCAGGGACCCTGATAGGACTCGAGGTCCCTCGGGCCCTGAAAAGGCTGATATCTCCCCTGATCAGGCACCTCCGGAATTATAGATACTGGGTGCCGATTGTGGCGTATGCCAGCCTCAAAGCCTCGTTGCACCGCCTCAGAAATCCATTTCTGAACCATCAGTGGCATATCTGCTTCACAATCCCCCGATTGCCACTCTTGCCTGCATCTTTACCCTGAGGTAATGGCGACAGGGACTGTGGAGGCCTGAACCCAGTGGAAGGGCCAGGTTCAGACATCTGAGCTAAGTCAAGCCCAGTAGCGGCCGCTGGATCCCAGTCCGGTCCTGCCATGGTGGCAGTCGAGTGCTGCAAAGTGTGAGCTGCAAAGGGAGTGGTAATGGTTTCCTTGTCCCCTAGGAAGCTGAGATGTTTCCGCTTCTCAACTTCTCTAGCCCCTCTGGCCACCTGTTTCTCTAAGGCCTTCTGCAGTCTTTTCTCTGCTTTCTCCTGGGCCTTAGAGGATCTCCCAATGGAGATTGCTTTGGCCTTTTAGCTTGGCTGCAGCTCCCTTGCTCCCCCTCTGAGACTTAGTAGATACCCGTCTGGAGCCCCGACCAGTCTCCCTATGAGGCTGATGGTCCTCAGCCACCTCCCTGAGGTCATTAAGACGAGCTGTAGACGCCATCTTATGACCTGGTCTACCAGCCAGTGTCCTTTTTCCAGACTTAGATAGTCCTAGTCTGGTCTCTAACAGGAGTCTGAAACTTTGCTATGTAGGGGCTCCTCCAAAAAGTATGGCCTCAGCAGTTTAAACCTGCTGGGATCGCCTGTGGTAATGGCTGAATCAGCCTGCCTTATAAGCTCACCACTCCGTTGATCCGGTCTCAGCAGCTGTTTTGCTGTGGTAAAAGCTGGAATCTGCAGCTCTGGGTCTGCTCTCCCTACAGGGCAGGCAGCCGGGAGAGAGCCAGTCCCCTTCTCCAGTCAATCGCTGCTCAGGATCTCCACTCCCTACAGGACAGGCAGCCGAGAGAGCACTTCTGAGGTGTGCGACGAGCCGCTGTGGCGTCCCAGCTCCAGCACGCGAAAACCGGCAAACTCTGGGAGGAAAGGCAAGCCACTGCGTGTTTAAAGTAGCTGCTTTGCCTCCAGCTGCCTGTGTTCCTCCGTTCTTCGTGGCTCGATCTGAGCCCTCCTTTGCCGGATAACTTTCTTTTGAGCAGGCTCGGACCAACGGCCCTTCACGCTCTTCCAAAATGGCGCCCACTGTCAAAGGAGGATGTTGATTCCAGCCCTCCTGACAGCCACTCGCTTTGGCACCGCAAAACTCACGATCAAAAACAGCGGGCTCGAGCCGATGGCTCTTCACGCTGTTGAGTGCCCAGGCTGCACCTCCTTTTCTCCTGCTGCCCAAGACTCGATAGAAACCAGGCTGGAATTGACTTTCTCCAAATTTAAGAAAACTGCGAGAGCTTTCTCCAATACGTCTAGTTGAGCTTTAGACTGAGTCGAAACTGGGGACCATTGGCAGAAGGTGTGTCTTCAGTTTGAACTCAGTCTAAAGAGCTAGGAGACAAGAGTCATCCCATGCCTGGAGTCTATCACCACCACACTGGAGAAGGTGCCTGTAATATGTGAGCTAATCATACATGTCTAAATCTGAGTTAAATCATCAATAGATCCCACAGTTTGCATTCAATGACCATATAAAAACCCAGGAATCTGTATATTCCTCATATTTTACTCCAGCATCCACAGACCCATCCCAGGCTCTGCTCATGGACAGCAACTTAATTATGTTTGATCAAGCAAGGAGAGTGGACAAAACTATATACCTGCTAACATATAAGTAACATTACCACACTAAAGGAGTTTTATAACCAGAATGATACTTTTTTTATCACATCCATACATCAAATACCCTTCCTATTCTGAAACCCTTACTAGACAAATGAGGTTCAAATCTATATTTGTTCTTTTACAACTATATGAACCCTCCATTAAACAGAGATAATTTTACTAAACATGCTGAAACATCATCATAGTCATTGTCATTTTATTGGGCAAATTGGATAGTCCTGGTGACTCCAAGTTCATAAATCAACACAATGTTCCTTGATTTTGTTCTTCTACAAACACTTTAAAGAAAAAAAATCAAACCATGCAAGTAAACATTTTTAAGATTGTGACTTAAATTTATTAACAATAACCTGTGGGGAAAAAATGAGAAAATTGTGTTGCACACCAAGATTTTCTTTTTCTAGTACAATGGTATTAGGAACAAAAACAATTATGGATGACATATGACATATGACATATGGAGATGGAAAGCATACAGAGAGATCCTTGCAAAGCAAAACTGGAAAAGAGATCAGCCTTAGAATGCATCTTCACTTGCACTGTATCTATTTTGGCTCTGGACATGTGAAAACTGCTTTTCTATCACTGAGAAACTGCAGATTGGTTTTCTTACTTAACAATATTAATTAAAAGCATCACCAAAGTGCATCATATAAGTAAATCAAATCCTAAATGCTCTATTTTGCAAATTTCATGGGCCACTAGGGATAATTTAAAAGGGCAATTATATAAAGTTGGTGCAGTTTGGAGAATCAAATGACATTTTCAGCTTTATGGTACTTGATCATCTAAATTCCTTTTTCCTGCTGTCCATTAGGCCTACATTTTGCATTTTTATGGTCAAACAGAACCAACACTATTATTTTAAAAATAGCATTTTCCTGTTTTTAAAGTTTGGTGTAGTTTTGATTCACGTTTTTCACTGTTTATCTTTCCTATGAACCATGCACATATAAAGAATTTTAGTGAGAGGTTGTGATTTAAAAGTAGAGATATGACATAAAAGCTGCAATTATACAAGAGGCACAAAAGTAGTTCTGCCCTGATTATTTACAGTCCCAGAATGCTATGTCCATGTTGTTGCATCTCACTTCTGTGGCAGAGCTAGTAAGTACATTATTCGTAGTAGCAGCTCATGAAAAATACAGCAGAGAAACTGCTAGTGGCAGAAACATTTAACTTTCTCTATAGCTGTCCTCCCCCATGTGGCACTTTAGCACCCACAAGTTGTTTATTATGTTCCGTGCCAGGCAAAATTGATTAAATGGGGCTCTTAAGAATCAAAGCGTTATAAATTCATGAAAATACAGCAAGCAATAAATTCCATGGAATTAAAAGCTTACTAGCACTATTAGCATTTCAGGGTGTTTGCATTGTTAATACCAATGTACAAAATATGCTGCTCGTGTAATAGAAGTCAAGCCAATGCGACATATGCATAGGCAATAACATTTTTATAGAATGTCATCACTGCTCACAGGGTTTTTTTCCCCTTCAGACCTGAAATGTTCATTAATGTTTTAAAGAAAAAATTGAAACAAACGCAGTGATCTGTAGAATGCAGCAACTTCTATTGCTTAGCAATGGAAATTCTGGTCCCAATTTTGGTTGTAAGTCAAGGACTACCTGTGACCATACATAATATTTTCCAAGACACTATTTTATCCACGATCTTTCTGATACCAGTTAAACTATGCGAATAGCGGAATGTATATTTATATTTATTAATTTTTATCCCACTTTTTTATTTTATAAGTACACAGAATACAGCTAAACCCAGAAAAAATAGAGCAAAGTATCAACTATTTAAATCCTAAAATTAATAGATCTTTTTAATCTGTTAAAGGAAAAAGAAGGGAAATATTGCACGCTTTAAAATGTAGAAGTTGCAAGGTTCATTGCACACAATGTCTAGCAGAAACTAGACATTTACTTAAAGACAGTATTCTGCTCCTAGAAACTTTTTGATGATCACAAACACTTTCTGTTAACTTTACATGATATTTCTTAATGGAGTTATATATGGCAATGTAAGTTCACAATATGCGTGGGTACAGGTAATCCTCATTTAGTGACCATAGTTGGGATTAGTAACTCGATTGTTAAGTGAAGCAGTCACCAAGTGAAAAATCACATGAACATAACTATGCTTTTCCTTGTTTTACAGAATTAGTAGAATATGACCTCAAAAAGCTGGGTGAGACCAAACAGTAGGGAAAGTTTCTGGAACTTGACTCATAAAGAAGCTGGGTAAAAGGGTGAATCTCTTCCTCCCCCCCCCCCTTCCCTTCATTCTTCTGCCCATTGGAACGCTCACCCTGGCAATGAGATAATTAGCAAGAAGAGAATTGATATTGTATTTCATTCATTGGAGAAGACGGGTTTACAAGAAAGTAAGTAGGAATACACATGAAAAGGAAGGTGCTAGCACCAGCTGTTTGTGTAGCATGTTGACCGTGAGCTGCTGAGGAGGCAAACAAAAACATTCAGTGTAAAACTGATTAAAGTCTTTTCAATTTCAGGTAGCAGCTGCAGGGTTCTAATCAATTAATTAATGTCATAGAGCTGAGTTTGTTAACTTTGAGGGAAAGCAATTCTGGAAGAGTAGCTTCTTTAGGCAATCTCTCCACTCTGCAGGAGGGGGAGGTACAAAGAAAAAAAAGTATCAGGCACAGGACAACCCCTACTAACAGACTGTAATGGCATACACATGATCAAAAGACAGAGAGACATTGCAAAAGTCATAAAAATGGGCATTGGTCATCGACATTGTAACTTCAAACAGTCTCTGTCCAAGGCAGTTGCTTTCATAAGGACTATCTGTAAAGCTAAGATTTCAATTATCTCTATTGATTTCAAAGAAATGTTAAATAAAGGCTGATTTCCCAAAACTATGCAGCCTAAAGGTAAAGATGGGTAAACTCTTAGGTATTAGCCAACAGTTCAAGGATGCTATTTTGAATAAATTCATAATTGAATGCACTCATTATTAAAGTGCTGTGTGTTGCCTAGAAACATTTTTTCCTACAACCACCATCAGAAATATGACTTATCAAGAATATAATTTTAAGAACAATTAAGGTGAAATATTATTAAGGACTTCGTTTAGAAATGCCATTTTTCACATGGCCAGCAACTATGGTTTCTCCAGGCCAACTATTCCTTGAATACATATGCTGCTTATCACACTATGCCTTGTACCAATGATGCCATAAACTACATTAGTGAAAGAACATACAACATACAAATTTTCTGACAACAAATTAAAGAAGCAACACTGGGTTCATTGTAACCTATAAAAAAGCAAACATATAAACAAAAAAACTGTGAAGACTATGCATATCTAGCCCAATATTAATTTTCCACAGCTTATCTATGCAACTTATGAGAAAACCACAAACAGGATGTGATCACAATAGCCTCCTCCAACTCATTTGCAACATTTAAGACTTACTGCTTTTGATAAAGTAAAATATAAGTCACAAAACCATCATAAATAAAAGTAACCATTGACTGCTTAATGTTTCATGTGTAGTCCACTTTTAAAACCAACCATCACAGCAATTACATTTAAGATATCTGATTGGCCCCTTCATCAAAAGTGTCATTTTGATGTCCAACAGCATATAGGACTTTTCAAAATAATTTTTTAAGCACAGTCATTAGAAGTACATTAAATCATGCTAAAGTTAGAACTGTTCTAAATTTTGGACAATTATTTCATGCAGATATCTTGATGAACAGACAAATGTACCTATCTGTGAAGAGCAGACTTCTCCAATTGTTCTTCCAAATCAAAATTTTGCTTACGCACTAGTATCTCACAATTATAAGTGTTATAAAAAGTGTATTGTATGAAAGCAATTTCTGCTAGAAAGATCTTTGTTAAGACAATTCAAAATTATCAACTAAATTAAAAAAGCTAAAATAGAAAAAATATAATTTCAGTCAGTAAGAGTAAATAATATCCATTCACTAGTTTCTACTTTAATCACATCACCTACCCAACAGAGAATCACAGTGAGTACAACTGTGCCACTTGGAATATGTTCCTTACAAATATTAAGTGTACTCTCTCAAAGAATATGTAAGAGCCACACAATCATAACAAAGCTTGTAATAAAATCTGTGCATAACTTCAACTGAAAATATCTTTAGCACTCTGTATAAATAATGCATCGCTGGAACGGTAAAAAGAATGTATATCTCTCACTGATTTGGGGCATTTTGGATGAAATAAACCAGATCTACCCTGCATTTGCCAAAGGCAGGAAACACTATGCTCAAATAGTTGAAGACTGTAACTTCCTTTATTGAATGTCCATTCAGATGCAAGCATGAACTGTTGGGCACTTAGCTAAAGTTAACTTCTTAGCTTTAGTATAACTGATCCTCAAAGCTCCCTTGTTATGGTATACAGCTAGGGTGCCCAAAGTTTACTTAAAAAAAAAAATAGCATTGCATCAAGTTCTAATAAACTAGTACATTAACCAAATCACTCAAAATGGTAGTTTCCATTTCTTTTTCCAAAAGATAAAAATAGTTTTTGTTTTGCTTCAAGAAACCCAGATTGTACTTCCCACTCCAGAGTTAAGGTGATGTACATATTAAATCAGCTTTAGAAAATATCTAAAACTTGAATGTTGCTATATCCATACTGAATTGGCCCCAAAGTTGTATACTGGTTCTGTATGGTTTCATTCTACCAAATCTGGCTTTTGTAATTGTTCCCAAAATGAGTAACTTCTTAGGTGTTTCTTTCAAAATATTGTATGTCACTCTTGCTTGATTAGCCAGATATTTAACCTGATTCAACAGGACTCTTCTCATGAAAAATAGCTCTTTGTTGTGATGTGTTCACTCAGACCCCTCTTCTATATGAAGCTCTGGTTAACATTCATTTATAAAGATACATGAACATCCAGAAAGTCTGGAAGGTACTAAATATCTTTTCAGAGAAACATATTCAATTTGTTTTCCTTATGTTATGTTTGTAGACCATTAAGGTTAGCAAAGAGGGCAAGACCATGCATAAGCTAGATGTGGAGCAGATAAGATCTGCAACTCAAAACTTTCTATAGGATGTCATGCCACGTAAATGCCTAAGTGTCAAATTAAAGAAGGTTGTTCTATGCTTTGGAAAAGGAAGTTATACATGCCAAGAAAATCACTAGAATGATAAAGCAATGTTGAAGGTCTCATATGTATATAAAAGAAGGAAAGGTATAGGACAAGTAATACTATGGAAAGCATATATGTAGAAAGTCATAAATGTTTTCCTGTCTTACTACATACAATGATTTCAGAAAAGGTCTGAGTTACTTCACATTTTCTAATGGTTCAGGACTTCCTTTAATCAAGTACCTTTCTCCTGATCCATAGACTTCAATTCCCAGCATGCTGTACTTTAAATTCTGGGACCTGAAGTGCATACATTTGAAGGGCACCCAACTTGTGAAAGAGGGCATCATCAGATAGTGGTTGCATTATTTCATATAAGTATATAAAAATAGCATAATATGTACCTACCATAATAAAAAAGCTTTTAATTATAGTTCATAAAATATGTTGTCCCTATTTTGTCCACATTTTTAAAGTTTCTACTGGAAAATTAAAGCAACAAAGCAAATATACGAAACAAAAGTCTTGGGGGGAGGATATTTTCTTACCTCAACCCTGGCTTTCATATCTATTCTCTAGCCCAAATAATATATAGTATTTGTTCATCAGAATTGAATTGTTTTCTGAATTACAATTGAACTGTACTCTGTAGCTCTGGTAAATCATCAATCATTTTCACAGGGTGTATTCTTATTGTAGTTATAAGAACAATCTGAAATCATAATTTTCAAACCCCTTAGGAATTCTTAAAAAGTTGGTAAAGAGATTGCTGCAGTCAAGTAATGGATACAGAATTAAGAATCAACAAATGTGCACAATACTTGCAATTCTACAGTCTCTTTCTGTTCACACTAAACTGAACTATTGAGCTTTTTTTTTTTTTTTTTGGTAGTTTACCACAAAGCTTACTATATAAATTAAGTCATTCCCAACCCATCAGTTCTGGCCATAGGATTCTAAAAGAACAGTTACCTTCAACTGTAGAACTAATTTATTTATTTTATTTATTTTATTTATTTATTTGTCAAACATGTACAAGATAGCAGGTATAGGTATAAACATAAACATAATCAAAGTGAATACAGATAGATGAGGACAATAGGACAGTAGGACAGGGACGGTAGGCACGCTGGTGCGCTTATGCACGCCCCTTACAGACCTCTTAAGAATGGGGTGAGGTCGACAGTAGACAGTTTAAGGTTAAAGTTTTTTGGGTTTGGGGAAGAAACCACAGAGTCAGGTAGTGAATTCCAGGCATTGATCACTCTGTTGCTGAAGTCGTATTTTCTGCAGTCGAGTTTGGAGCGGTTTACATTAATTGATAGTCAAATACCTGGCCACATTTTCCTAGTCACCTGAAATGTAAGAGTTTTCAATATTATTACCAGGTACATATAGATTTTTACTGATATTGAGCCATGGTGGCGCAGTGGTTAGAGTGCAGTACTGCAGGCTACTTCTGCTGACTGCTGGCTCTCCTGCAATTTGGAAGTTCAAATCTCACCAGGCTCAAGGTTGACTCAGCCTTCCATCCTTCCGAGGTGGGTAAAATGAGGACCCAGATTGTTGGGGGCAATATGCTGACACTGTAAATTGCTTAGAGAGGGCTGTAAAGCACTGTAAAGCGGTATATAAGTCTAAGCGCTATTGCTATATAGTACATTCTCATTAATCCCCCATGGAGGGGGAGTGGTAGTAATTATGAGGTTTCATCATGAGCCAAGAAAGGCTAGTTTAACATGATTGCTAAATGACCCTGCTGACAGACATATCATTAACCTCACTGGGATTTGGGGAACCCAACTGGCACTAAATGTTTCTTTAATTTTAAGAAATTAAAGAATTTTGGAAAACACATGCTAATTAGAGGGAATTTATACCTTAGATATGAAACCATTTTACAGTGGTAAAGCTGTCAGTGGCCAAAGCAATGAAATCTAATATAAAAATGCTAAAGTAAACAAGTAGAGAACAGAACATGACAGCACTGATACAGGTTAGCTAAACCAAAAGGTTAATCAAACTGGCAACCTCACTTTTATTTGATAGAAAACAGACCTTGGCTAGAATACATGCAGGTTTCTAATGTTTTTTCACCCACTATATATATTTTTTTCTTATGTGCATGGACTGCAGTACAGAGAAATGTAAACTTTTCTTTACTTTTTGTATACAAAAGACAGGGGAGAAACGCCACCTTTTTACCAAATAATGACCCTAGATACCAAAACCTCCAAGAAAGATAGCAATGTATGAAAAACATTGTTAAAAATATTTTATGTTATTAATTAAAAGAACAAAACACACAGCATCTCACCAAATGTTTGTCAGTCAAAATCTACTTGTACAAAAATAAATAAACTGATTTTCTCTGCTAGTAGAATGATAATACAAAAGAAGCTTTTCCAACTGGCAACAAGTGGAAATGGACACCAATTTATCAAGATTAAAATTGTATTTTTTCATCTTTGCTTGAAATAAGTAATGCAAATAAACAGTGCTTTAGTCCTATGTCACTGAGATCTGTTTCATGGTTTTCATTATATGTCATTCTTTCATTTATGAATGATGGCAGAAAGTAGCTTCTATCAAATCGTAGCTTAATGAATCTTATACTTCAAGTTCTGGCAAAATGAACTTTGCCCTGGATGTTCTTCTCTGAGCAAAGAACCCAAGATTTGGATTCATAAAACATATCTTGATATCATGGCTTCTTAAACCATAGAACTCAAATCAGACATCAGCAGAAGCTAGTGTTGACAACAATTTCTAGTCCCATATTCCTACCCACATTAAAGATGAACAAACATGTTATGTGGGGTTCATAAATTAAAATCAGCTACAAAGTGCAAGTAATTAAGTCTTAAAGATTAAATCTTAAATATAATAAGCCAAGATAGAAAACTATTACTTCCGACAACTTAAAAATAATGGCATTAATCATGCCAAAATTTGCGCACATTGATAGTGAGCTACCATGTTCCCCCGAAAATAAGACCTTGTCTTATATTTTTTTGAACCCTGAAATAAGCGCGTGGCCTTATTTTCGGGGAGGTCTTATTATTTTGGGGCGCGTGGAACAAGACAGGGCTCCTCTTGCCGTCTTACCTGATTTCCAGCTCTGTCTCCCTAACCTTAACCAGAAGAACTGGTATTTTCGGGGGAGGTCTTATTTTCGGGGAAGGTCTTATTTTGGGGAAACACCGTAGGGCATCTGCTTTTCATTCACCAAACCACACTCTCACTGTTTGCTTATAGTTAAAAACCTTTTTGTCTCAATGCAAAGTACATAATATTCAACTGCAACTAAATATTAGAAAAAATCCATAAGCAAGTGATGGTTATTTTCTACAGTTACTGTCTGGATATACCGTATTTTTTGGAGTATAAGACGCACCGATGTATAAGACGCACCAAGATTTCGAAGACGTAAGTAAGAAAAAAAAGTTTTTGCCCTCCCCCAGCCCCCAGGAGCACTCCGCAGACCTCCCAAACCCTCTGTGCACCCCATTTTTGTGAAAAATGGGCCATTTTTCATCCATTTTTCAGAAAAACAGGGGCGGTTTTGCTCTCCCCCCAGCCCCCAGGAGCACTCTGCAGACCTCTCAAACCCTCTGCGCACCCATTTTCATGCAGGGCGGGGCTTCGGGAGGCCAAAAATGGCTGTATTTGGTGTATAAGACGCACCAACATTTCCACCCTCTTTTAGGGGAGATAAAAGTGTGACTTATACTCCGAAAAATACGGTAATCAAATGGCCATGAGCGCCACCCAACAGGAGGTTGTTAACACTACTTTTCAAAAGGTATCATACAATCATGTTCCCATTTTTTTCTTGGCGGAATTCAGTAAAACACAGACATGAAGACAGTGACTGCCTTTAGAATTCTATGAATGAGGTAGGGTGATTCCACATTAAAAAGCCTTTTCTGGAAGCACAAGTTTTAACTGTTATACAATATCTTCTGCAACATTTGGAATCTTACTCCAATCTGACATTGATCTTCTTCTGCAGATTGTACGTAATGTGTGTTTGAGATGTAAGAGATCAAGTACCTTGTACTTTTCAACATTTTAATTAGCTTTTCATATACACAGTGGTAATGATCAATCAGATTCTAGAATGGTACCACCATCTTTGATCTTCTCTGACAATCTAAACCAACACTGAGGCTGTCATAATACTATTACAGTTTTTTATGATGACATAGCAACTGAATACAATGCAACCTATGGATCAAAGGAGACAGATGTCAAATATAAGATCATTATGTTTGCTATACAGGTAATAAATAACAAAGAATTTTAAGTGGGTGGCATACCTCATAAAGGATTTGGCACTCACACAGACCAGATTTTACACTGTGTTTATGCACCTATCAAGTATCAAATAAATAAGGTATATTTAAGAGAGAAAACAAGTAGCCATTTTTGCCTTCTAGTCTCTAGTCTAGATAAAATAGTAAGTTCCTCTCCTATCTATGATCTCACTTCCTGCTCAGACTGAATGCCAAAAAAAAAGCAATTGTTTTAATATTTTACTAACATCTTATTTTTTTTTTGTTTTAAAAAAAAATGTATTGTGGATGGGACCACTGCACTATTGTCGGAACAAATACTATGAAATTCTGAATTAACCCTGATAAGGAGACTTAGGATTTTGAGCCTGAAAGAAACTCCTATGGTACAAGGTGACACACATGAACTAAAAAAAATTGTGATGACAAAATAGTATGCTTGATATGGATGAACAGTGTTCTACAGCTAGAGGAGAATCATTATCACATACCAGATATTTCTTAGCTAAACATGCATCAAACATAACTTTTACATTTGTGAAACTATTTTCTGACAAACAGCAACTAAAGTCTAAAATTGCAGCCCTGGTGTTCTCATGCCACTATATCTGGATCAGTATCAACATACATAAAAATGTTTTCTATTTTATGTTAACAAACTTTGAGGAAGACATGAAAAAAGGCCAAAAGTAAACAGTATAAATATGACTTCTTAGCAAATAAATAAACTATCTTGACTCAAATAATAGTACTGAAGAATTTATGTCCACAATCACTTATGGTTTAGTAGAGTCTACATGTCTCTGTGAACATTATTATAACTTGACATTTGAAATTTTGTTGGACTGCTATACCTTTTTTTGTAACTTTTTTATATGTTAGAAATTTTCTTGGAAACTGCCTTTGATAATGCAGCCTAAGTGAACAAACCTAACACTCCATTACATTTTACACTAAAAGCTTACAGCTGTGAAATGATTCAGATTTGATTCTAAAAAATGTGCTTTCTTTGGATTATGCAGGATCATGAACATAGCACTTGTCAGAAATTCTTTAAAGCAGCTTTATCTTTTAACGAATTCCTATGAAAGGCAGTTATAACATGATTAACAAGTGCCTTTTATTCTATGAATTTTCCAAGCTTCAATTCTTAATGTGAAATGTCCAACAAGTTTTTAAATATCACTGAAAAATATGGGTTTAAGATACTCTGTTTTGCAGAAAAGTTAACCAATAAAAGAAAAGAAAACCAATAAAAATAAACTGAATTATAATATTTGGAGATTGAGTCAATTATACAAATTGCTAACAATATATAAATTTAATAAGTAATTACATATTTTAAGGTCAATTGTGATTTTTTTCTTCATAATAATACAGAAAATACATGAAAAAGAATTCAGATTCTTTTCTTTAATCCTTTAAATCCTTAATCTAGGATTTATTCCACAAACTAATTTCTGCTTAGAAGTTTTGTTTCAAGTTTATCCAAAACATCTGACAAAAGCCCCCCCCCCCCAAAAAATAGACAAATCTATTTTTATAAGCTAAATAAATAAATAAACTTAGAGTGGCTATTCTCAAAACAAATAACAAAATTCACACAAACATAGACACAAAAAGAGAAATATAGTTTCATAGAAGCCTTTAGCAATTTAAAAAGTCAACATAAAAATTCAGAACATTGATTATACTCAGGTCAACAAATTAATTTGTTGTAAACTTTAGCATTTTTCTAAACAACAATTTCAAATCATATTTAGCTATAATAAAATGTATATTAAGCATAACTTCGTAGAATCTCTCTTGTGATTCCTCCATTTTAAAAAAATTAGAGGTTCCAATAACCACTATCACGCCAATGCTTTTTTATCAAAAATTTAGTTACATGTTTTGTAGTTCTTTTCCATTTCTTTATGTGCAAGCAACCAAATATTTTAAATATTTATTGAATTTGTTACATGAAATTAGAATCTTATCATGTATGAAAATTTTAACAGTATTGTGAAACATGTTTTTTTTTCTCTAGAACCGTGATGGCGAACCTATGGCACGTGTGCCACAGGTGGCACGCGGAGCCATATCTGAGGGCACGTGAAGTGTTGCCCTATGTCAGCTCCAGCGCGCATGTGTGTACTGGCCAGCTGATTTTCAGCATTCCGGAGGGTGAGGGGGAGGCCGCTTTCGCCCTCCCCAGCCTCCCCAGCCTTCAGGAAAGCCTCCGGAGCCTATGGAGGGCGAAAAACGGACCCAACGGCCCAACTAGAAGTTTGTTGGGTCCGGTTTTCGCCATCCACAGGCTCTGGAGGCTTTCCTGAAGTCTGGGGAAAGTGAAAAACAGCCCAACAGCCCAACCGAAAGTTCGTTTCTGAACTTCCAGTAGGCCCGTTGGGTCTGTTTTTCTCCATCTACAGGCTCCGGAGGCTTTCCTGAAGCCTGGGGAGGGTGAAAACGGCCTCACCCCCGCCCAACGGGCCTACCGGAGGTCTGGAGGCTTCAGTGGGTTGTGTGCACATGCATGGGGGGAGGGCATTGCATTATGGGTGGCGCACACACACGCCCTTTTGGCACCCGAGCAAAAAAAGGTTCGCCATCACTGCTCTAGAACCTCAATATTTGACTTTAGTGTGTTATTTTGAAGACAGATTGAGTAGAGAAACAACTTAGAATGCATGGATTTAACTTTCGTAGGCCTGACCTAGTCAATAATAATAATTTTTAGTTCTGGTTTCATTGGGAAAAAAACATGTAGTAAATTGTTCCATCTGTTGAACTACATAAGACTTAACATTGTTCACATTTGGCTGGCTGGTAGATACTTTTAAATAATTATTTGGGAATGGAGGGGGGAAGAGAAGGAATTTACTAAAATAATACTTCAAATTTAGAAATAACTTGAATGAAAATGCTTCTTCGTTGTTTGTACCTCTTTTTATACTGAAATCAGCTTTCTATTAAACAATGAGAAAATTTAGAATATCAAACATTTATTATAGGCATCTAAAGAAAGACCATTCTACTTTAATGAACAATCAGTAACACACTAATAGGATTCATCATAAATAAGACAATCAAAGTTATCAAACTTAAACTCAACTGTCCAAATTTAACATTCTAATGTCAATAGCATCACTTAAACTAGATTCACTAATCTTTTCCATTACATTCATCTACTCCTGTAGGTTTAGTGCCTATTCTCTACAGGATGAAAGTTAGCCAGTAAATTTCCAGCCCTAATACAATTTAGTAAGTGCTATATATGTGATATTTTTATTTTCTGAAAAAAACATGAGGGCAATTCTATTCTCAATCAATTCAAGATGGAAATGTTGATACAGTAGTTATTAAGAGTTAAGTACTGGATTCTGATGAATTCTACATTCTAAATTTAGGATTATTTGGACCAATCTGATAACTCATTGAGTTGAATCACAGACTTCCAAAATTACTAGAACCAGTTTGAATTTTGGTAAGAATTTGAGAAAAATCCAGAGCTTTTCAGTACTACGGAAAGGAAGATACTGTCTCCAAAAAGAAACAAAAATGGAGACACAAAAAAGACATTCAAAAGACACTTTACAAAGTACAGGGACCTAAGAGAATGTGCTTGTAACTAGGAAACTCTTTTTAAGCAGTTGTACAAGTGTCCTTGAGGACAATTGTTCACATATTGAGAAGAGACTCTTCCTCTGTATCAGTGCATTCTATGAAGGGCCCCTTTCAAATGTTTTGCACAGCTCTAAAAACAGCATTTGCCTGGAAAGAGATAAAATAGAAGTAAAGTGGTTTAAAGATCCACAGGAAGTGGTTCATCAGAAGTTCTCCAATCACAGCTCTTGAGGGTGGGATTCTCATTCTAATGAAGTCATGGGGACTTTCCTTTCTTTTTAAAAAATAAATTGAAAGGAACAGCTCTAAAACACCTACACTTGACCTTCTATAATTAGACAAGTCCTCTTATAGCAACTGCACTTTGCATAGACATTATATAGGCAAGCATAGGAAAAACCTTCTGCATCTATCAATGTGAAATTTAGTAGGCTTAATCTCTAAAGAAGAGATTAAATAGTCTATCAATTTCATCAAATTATATCAAAAAGGCGACAGGAATTTTTATTTACATAAAATCAAAATTAAAAGATTATCTCCAAATGAGGGATCCTTGGTGCTCTCTGTGCTTGGGTTTTGTTTTGTTTTTCTTGAAGACATTTCATCAGCCAAACTAGGTAACGTCATCATCTGCAAGAAAGCAACCAAGCTCAGAAAGCACTAAGGACCCCATATTTCAACCCTGAACTTTAAATATTCTCCTTTATTGAGAGGTCCAAAATCTATTTATTTATTGTTCTACCATGCTGCTAAAGGGATGTCATAAAGCTTTTATTTTTTCAATTTCAATCAGAATTTAGTCCTCTGAGTTTAATTTGATTAAATTCCTGAAAAATTCTGAAATAGTGTATTGGATTTGAAGCACACCTTTAATTTACTCATTTATATAAAAGCAGTTTACAACCAATTAAAATACTAAGTATTACTCATAGCAGAGGTGGGTTCCTGCCGGTTTGGACCGGCTCTATAGAACCGGTAGCGGGAATTTCTCCCCGCTCGTCGAACCGGCAGCGATGGCCGGCTGGACACCCCCCTGAACCGGCTCTCTCGGCACCACCGTAGGTGCTGCCATCTTGTTTTTTGCTTCTGCGCATGCGCAGAAGCTGTTTTTTTGTTTTTAGCACTGTGCATGCGCGCGTGCAAGGCGCACGCACCCACGCGGCGCATGAGGAAGCGAACCGGCAGCGAGGTAAATTAGAACCCACCCCTGACTAAAATGGTAAAAAACAAAAAATCCCATTAATATATAAAGCAAATGAGAAGGTGAAACTGTGACTACACTCTTATTTCAACTTGCCTTTGCTTTGCAGCCATATGAAAGTTGGTCATAAAGTTACTTTTTTATCACCATCATAAAACTGCAAATAGTGGCTAAATGAGGCAATTACTAAATATACAACTTGTCACTATACATACAACTTTCATACAAGAAAGGACTAAGTGGTGGATCTTTAACCAATGCTGGTTAACTAAGCATGACACACATTTCAGAAGGAACAACATTGCAAAAGGAAAGGGGTAACTACTTAAATACAGGTAGTCCTCAACTTATAAGACTTAGTGACCGTTCAAAGTTACAATGGCACTGAAAAAAGTGACTTAAGACCATTTTTTAACACTTATGACAGTTTCAGCATCCCCATGGTCACGTGATCAAAATTTGGATGCTTGGCAATTGGTTCATGTTTATAATGGTTGCACTGTCCCTGAGTCATGTGATCGCCTTTTGCAACCTTCAGGCAGGCAAAGTCAATGGAAAAATCAGATTCACTTAACAACCGTGTTTATTAACTTAACAACTACAATGATTCACATAACATCTGTGGCAAGAAAGCTTGTAAAATGGGACAAAAATCACTTAACAAATGTCTCGTTTAGCAACACAAATTTTGGGATCAATTGTGGTCGTAAATCAAAGACTATCTGTAGTAGTTTATTATTAGACTGCTATTTATCTACTTTTAAACCTAATCCCTTACAAAGGTAGAGAATATTTGGTTACATTGGAAAGAGTTGCGTTTCCTCTAAAAATTCACATTTTACTTTTCAATCAATTGTTATCACTATGGAAACAGTTACCTTTGGTGGCTTTGAAAACCTCTTATTAGTTTAGCCTGATAGAAGGGGCGTTGGTTCTTACCTGATACGCCCTTTTTCCGAGGATCGAAGGAAGAGTCCAGGATGGGTTGTTCTAGTCCCATAGCTCTACGGACTGGGTTGAATTTTCTGAAGATCCGCCTCCCTGGTGACGTTCCTCAGTTGTTACAACAAGTCCAAAGCGAATGGCGCAAGCTTCCAGTAGAATCCACGAATCGTGGCCCGAAAAAATTCTGAGAAACCTGCAGAAATATGAAACACCAAATCCCCCCTGGCGGCCAGCCAAAACCAGATCCAAGGGAGGGACTGGACTCTTCCTTCGAACCTCGGGAAAAGGGCGTATCAGGTAAGAACCAACACCCCTTTTCCCTCACATCGAAGGAAGAGTCCAGGATGGGACATACCAAAGGTAAGGAGTCCAGTAGGGTGGGCAAATACTATTCACGGCTCCTCGGCTCCTCATGCACCTGCTGCAGCACCCGCCGGCCGAACGCCGCATCAGCCAAAGCAAACGAGTTGATCCGGTAGTGACGAATGAAGGGAGAAACCGAAGTCCAGGTCACCGCCCGGCAGATCTCCTCGACCGTTGCCTGCGTAGTCCAGGCAGCCGTGGTAGCCGCACTCCTGGTCGAGTGTGCTGTCACACCGTGAGGCACGGGAAGAGACTGCAACTCGTACGCCTTAGCGATGCAGGCCCGAAGCCACCTACCGACCGTGGAAGGCGAAACTTTGTGGCCAAGCGAAGAACGGCAAAAAGATACAAACAAGGCATCCGTCTTCCTGAGGGGGGCGGTTCTGTGGATGTAGATGCAAAGAGCCCTCCGCATGTCCAGAGTATGCCACCGAATCTCCAATTTGTGGCGTGGTTCCAGACAGAAGTTCGGTAAAATCAACTCCTGGGCGTGATGGAAGATGGAGTTGACCTTGGGCAGGAACACACGATCCAGAGGCAGAACCAACCTGTCCGCATGGAAGATGCAAAGGTCCTTGCGCGTCGATGCTGCCAGCTCCGAAATTCGTCACGCAGACGTGATGGCCACCAAAAATGCCACCTTACAGCCTCCATTTGAACCCTTGCAGGAGGCTTGGAGCCTGCAACACTAGGGTCAAATCCCAGGTGAGATAACGGTGAATGGGCGGAGGCTGAAGATTAGCGGACCCCCACAAAAAAAGGCAGACCCTAGGATGATGGGCCAGGGAAGCCCGGTCCCCAGACTCCCAAACCGAGGCCAAGGCAGCGACCTGCCACTGTAACGTGCTGGGAGAAAGGCCCTTTGCGAGACCGCTTTGAAGGAAGTCTAGGACATGTTCAACCGTCACCCCCCGAGGGTCCAACTGGCGGTCACCGCACCAGGCACAAAAGGTCCTCCAGGTCGCCTCATAAATATGTGTGGTGGAAGGCCGCCTGGCCTCCTGCATCATCCGGATGACATCAGTGGAAAACCGCTCCTGGACTAGGAGGCCCCGCTCAACCTCCAGATGGCTAGCTGTAACCACTGGTGGTCCGGATGATAAACAGGACCCTGGCTGAGGGACACTTGATCTGGAGGGATTCTCTAGGGCGGGGAGAGTGACAGGCTGACCAGGTCGACAAACCACGGGCGCCTGGGCCAGTGGGGAGCCAAAAACAGCAACTCTGCTCGCTCCTGCAGCACCTTCCTGATTATGGCCGGAATCAGGGGCAGGGGAGGAAAGGTGTAAAGGAGGCCCCTGGGGCTCCTGATCCACTCCCTCCGGCCCCCGGGACGGGAACCTGCAAAAATAACGGGGAAGGTGTGCGTTGTCCAGAGAGGCAAACAAGTCCACCAGAGGCCGGCCGAACCTCTGGGACAGGCCCTTGAAGAGACCGGGCGCCAGCCTCCACTCCGATTGGTCCACTTGGGCCTGACTCAGCCAGTCCGCTGTTACATTGGAAGAATCCGCTATGTGTTCCGCTCTCAGTGACAACAGGTGATCCTCTGCCCACCGGCACAAGGTGTCCAACTCCCGCATGAGCGGCCTCGAGCGAGTTCCCCCCCTGACGATTCACGTGGGCTTTTGTGGCCACATTGTCCGTCAGAAGGAGGACATGATGACCCTGCAACCCCCCTCGAAAGGACTTGAGGGCCAACCGGGCCACCCTGAGCTCCAGCCAGTTGATGTTGTGCTGGAGCTCTGATGGAGACCACCTGCCCTGCGCGACATTGGAGTCGAAGTGGGCACCCCAGCTGTAAAGGCTGGCGTCCGAAGTAACCAACAGTCTCACCGGCTCGTGGAAAAAGCAGCCCTTCTCGATGGCTCCCGATACCCACCAACTGAAGGACCGCAACACTTCTGACGGGATTCAAATCCTGGTGAGCGATGAGCTGTGACCAGCCCGCTGATGAGGTAGCAATAGCCATTGGAGGGGTCTGGCGTGAAAACGGGCCCAGGGAATGATGTCCAGGCAGGAGATCATCTTCCCTAATAGTTGCGACAGGAGTACAATCGGAACCTCTCTGGCCGAGCGCAACTGGGCCATCAAGGCGTGGATGCTGTCCTGTCGCTCCTGGGAAAGAAAAACCTGGCCTGAAACAGTGTCAATCAGGGCCCCTAAGTGGACCAGTCTCGTGGTAGGAACCAGGTGACACTTTGCTAGGTTCACTGAAAACCCATGATCCATTAAGGCCTGGATCGTAGAGGTGAGGTCTCTCTCCGCCAGCTGCCGGGATGATGCCTGGATAAGGAGATCGTCCAAGTAACACTGGATCCTAATGGGGATCAACCTGAGATATGCTGCTAGCGCCGCAATGACCTTAGTAAAGGTCCGCGGGGCCGAGGCCAACCCAAAGGGAAGAGCCATATATTGGTAATGGTGCCCCGCATAGCAGAATCTAAGGTAACACCTGTGACCTGGACGAATAGGGACATGGAGGTAGGCCTCTGTGAGGTCTACAGAAGTCAAGAAATCCCCCTCCCGGATCCCGGCTAAGATGGAACGAAGGGAGTGCATCTTGAACCTTCTGTAAATATCTTCTGCAAAGATACTGATTTAGTCCCTTAAGATTCAAAATTGCCCTCCACCCCCCCCCCGAGGATTTGGGCATCAGAAACAAAATTGAATAGAAGCCCTGACCCCACTGCTCCGGCAGCACCAGCTGAATCACCCGAATGTCCAGCAAATGCTGGATTGCGGACGCCATGAGACCCCGGCGGACTGGGTCTCCGGAAATGGGGCAGTGGAGAAAGAACCTCGGGGGAGGGGAGAGAAATTCCAGGGAGAGCCCAGATCTAATGGTCTCCCTGACCCAGGCATAGGAAGTTGTCTCGGCCCAGTGATCCGTGAAAAGGCCGAGTCTCCCCCCAATAGGAGAGTCCGGTCCCACACTATTTCTGGCGGCGGAAAGGCTTGTTGCCACTACCTCGTCCCTGGCACCTGTACTGTTGTTGCGGCCTGCCTCTGCCGCTAAGGGCCTGTCGGTCGGGCTGAAAGTCGGACCTTGGTGGGAAGGGCCTGAAAGAACGGGAAAAGCTCGCCCCAGCTCCCCCTCTCTGGAGGAGGGCCGCCTAAAATAGGGCGAAGGCCGGAAGGTGGGACGCCTGCTTTGGGAAGGGAGGATCTTCCTCTTATCCCTGGTCTCTATTAGGAAAGGGTCCAAGGATCGGCCAAAAAGATTCCCCCCTTCAAAGGGCCCGAAGCCAGCTTCCAGCGATTCTTGGCGTCCATGCGCCAATGTCGGAGCCATAACATCCGTCGTGCCGTCACCGAGGAGGCGATGGCTCGGGCCGAAAACTTAGCTGCCGCCAGGGAAGTGTCTGCCGTAAATTCTGCTGCCGCAATTATTTTAGACAAGTCCTGGTGACTCCTGAGGTCCTCCAAAGGAATCCTGTCCTGCAGCTGCCAGAGCCACCGCAGCGACACTCGTGTGAAAAAGGACGCTGTGGTCGCAGCCCGGATGGTCCAGGAATCGGCTTGGTGGGCCCTGCGCAGGGCCATCTTCTCCCGCTTCTCGTCTGCTTTAAGGCATCATCCGCATCGGGAGGCAAGATGGAAGTAGAGGTCAAAGAAGCCACTGGTGCATCCCTGAAGTAGTTCAGGGTCCACAGCAAACACCGGACCGCTGGGCCGCTGCACGTTAGCAGGAGAAGTCCACTGGCGTCTAGTAACGTCCAGAAACATGGCGGGAATCAGGACTAAGTCTGGTGCCTCCTCCTGCTCTGAGAAAAGAAAGTCCTCCTGACCCCCCAGAGCCCTGGGATTGCAGAAGGTCAGTCGAATCTGACCCTAGTCGAGCAGTAGCCCGAGCCTTGGCCAGGAGCTGCTTAAACAGGGCCGGATTAAACAAGCCCTTGAAAGATGGCTTATGTGATGGTTTTGGATCTAGGTCCGAGATGTCATCCTCCCCCCGCAGTTCTCCTTCTGAAAGGGAGACCTGGCCATCATCAAAATGATCTGAGGTATAGGCCCCAGGATAAGCCTGGTAGTCCCCTGCCACCCCTAACGAAACCCCATACTCCCCAGGAAGTGTAGCATTAGAAGGAAATGAGGGTCTATGATGGAGCTCCTCAGCAATGCCCTCCCTAATAGCAGCCACCAGCCAGGCCTTTAAGGAGGGAGGAATGTCCTGGCCCATAGTCCCCTCCTGGCAGAGCCCCACCGCCGTAGGGGTAAAGATGGCTGTAGGGGAAGCACGGGGACCACCGCTAGACGTGGAGGCCTCCTGACGAGGTACTGCGTCACGAAGATCCAGGGGTACAGCCGAAGGCAGTGCCCCCGGAAGCGCCGAGCCCCCCCTCAACAGGCTGTCCAGATTGCGGGGAGGAGAGCACTCGAGGTGGGTCTGGTCGAGCACCAGCCGAATCGAGCCCGCCATATGACTCCTCCGGCACCAGCAACAGCACCCGACGCTGCTCTAAAACTTCTTTGGCCCTGGCGAACTCTTTTTCCAACGCCTTCTGGCACTTGCGAGCCGCCTCGAGATCAGCATTTGAACCCTTCCGATGGCCAGTAGTGGACTTTTTAAGCTTCTCAGCGGCTGCCAGACTGGCGGGCCTAGCCTGAACAGGGGGTCTGGCAGTCCTATCTTGAGCAGGGGGGGACCAAGACCCCTTATGCTGATAAGGAGACTGGGCTTCCCTTTCCATCCTGAATGGCAATAGGGAAAAGAACAAATTATTAAGTTCCAACAGTCCAGCCTGCATATAGGCTGGTGCAGGCAACAAAGGGTCCCTTCAGACCAGAGGCCTGTAAATCAGGTCACAGGCCAGGACCAGATATAAGAACAGGATAACAGGGATCGCAAACCTGTAAGAGCTGTTGAGGCCTCGATGATAAAGCAGGCTTACGCAAGAACGCCGCTGCTCCTGCACAATTGGAGCAAGTAGGCCACAGGCAGACATCCTTCTCCACGCAGCTAATACCAAGTTCTCAGGACCAACCGCTGTAGATTGAGGGGGCACTGATCAGCCTGTGTAGCTGGGCCCCCTCAAGGAGGATCACTGCAAGGCGACCGTGGGTGAACCTCGAACGCAGTGTCCAGGCCGGCTCCCCAAAAATTTGTTGCTGGCAATCCACAGAAATTAGAAATATGGTAAACAAAATGGCGGTCGCGCCACTCAAAATGGCGGTTCGTGCCCAAATAAACTGCCAGCCACACACACAGGAAGCTGTATCAGTAGAGGCAAAGAAGCAAAATGGCGTCCTCACACTAGCGTTCGCGCCAAAAGCTGGGAGCCTGTCAGCACACAAAGTCGGCAGCCTGCTAAGGAAAGGCTGCGCGCCGGTGGAAGTTTCCTCTGTGAACGGACCGCCTGCTGACAGCTTGATCCGCTCCCGCAGTCCCACGCTACTTGGAAAGAAGTGGGGACGGTCAAAACAGCCCGCTCCAACGCTGCTAGAGGCACAGAAGCACAGCGAAAATGGTGGGCATCAGCGCCGGCCCAATAAAAGGGCGTAATGTGCTGAGCCGTTCGGCTAGAAATCAAGCGCGAGCCGAGCGAAAAGTCAAACTGCCCTTTCTAAAGCACTCCCTGCAGCGAACCTTTGCAAATCTCAAAGGAAAAAGCAGCCTGCTCAAGCGCCCGAAGGCAGCACAAAACCGGCACTTACAGTGACCAAGCACATATCCGAGGGTAAACAAAAATGTCGTCCAGGGAGAAAAAGGAAAGAAAAAATAGGAAAGGTATTCAGATGGAACAAAAAGACCTTAAGCTCAGAGGAGCTGAAGGAAAGACGTTCATGAGCTGAGGACTGGATTGAATGACTGAGGAACGTCACCAGGGAGGCAGATCCTCAGAAAATTCAACCCAGTCCATAGAGCTATGGGACTAGAACAACCCATCCTGGACTCTTCTTTCGATGTGAGGGAAAACAAATGTCTCGCTTAGCAACACAAATTTTGGGATCAATTGTGGTCGTAAGTCAAAGACTATCTGTAGTAGTTTATTATTAGACTGCTATTTATCTACTTTTAAACCTAATCCCTTACAAAGGTAGAGAATATTTGGTTACATTGGAAAGAGTTGCGTTTCCTCTAAAAATTCACATTTTACTTTTCAATCAATTGTTATCACTATGGAAACAGTTACCTTTGGTGGCTTTGAAAACCTCTTATTAGTTTAGCCTGATAGAACAACTATGAGCTCCATATGGACAGAAATAACCTTGCAGCAACCCATGCATGCTCTGGTAATATCTGATTCGAATTACTGCGGTGTGTTATAAAATACTTTGTGAACTTATTCCTTCCATATTCACTGGCTAGTCTGTTAGGTTTGCTCTCCCCCACCCAACACATAATGAAACTCATTTAGTACTTCCCATAGCATTTTGATACTATGATAAGAGTTATGAAATTCGGCCCTAAATTTGAAAGAATGATCGCGGCAATATATTCGAAACAAAATGCTAGAGTGATGGTAAAGGGGGATTTCACAGAAAATTTTAACATCTCCAAAGGAGTAAGACAAGGATGTCCGTTGTCACCCCTAATCTTTATACTCTCAATTGAGATATTATTAAATCAGATTAGGCGAAATGAAGATATAAGAGGAACTAGAATAAAAAAGGAGGAATATAAAACCCAGGCATTTGCAGATGACCTGGTATTCTTTTTGGAGGACCCGATGGAATCAGGAACAAAACTACTAAAACAGATAGAAGAATTAGGAAAGGTGGCGGGACTTAAAATTAATAAGGACAAAACTAAAATATTAACTAAAAATTCTACAGGAAATCAGGAAAAAGAATTGGCCGAGAAAACAGAATTGCAAATAACCAAAAACATTAAATACCTAGGAATTTGGCTTACTGCAAGGTGCTCAACACTTAAGGAAGATAATTATACTAAATTACTCCAAAAAACAAAACAGGATCTAGAAAGATGGGGGAAATTACAATTGTCGCTAATTGGAAAAATAACATCCATAAAAATAAATATACTTCCA
>QLTV01003186.1:509428-521019 GCA_003457575.1 Thermophis baileyi
ATGATAGTTGGAGAGTTAAAAAATGTTTATTAGAATTTAAAGTTGTCTTGCCCAGAGGCAAAGAAATACTGGAGCAAAATAAGAGTATGGCTACAAGAAATAACAAACTCGCAAATCGAATTTAAACCAGAGATGTATCTACTAGGGATTCTCAGAGGCTCATGGGCCAGAGAAATACAATATCTTATAATTCATATTTTGACAGCAGCCAGAATAGCTTTCGCACAAACATGGAAATTGTTAAATACCCCCCCCCCAGAAAACATGATAATAAAGAAAACAATGGATTGTGCAGAAATGGTAAAATTGACTTTAGAGTTGCAAGATCATGAAGAAAAAGAATATTATATGGTGTGGGAAAAACTGTATAGTTGGTTGGAAAATAGGAAAAATAAGTAGATGTATATTTTTTGTACATGTAGATGTAAGTGTGAATAATCACACACTAATTTAAATGAGATGAAGTAACGTATGTAAATAACCAAATAGATGTCGATGTCTTAGGATTGAAGAATATGAATGTATATTTGTTTTTAATGTTAAAACTCAATAAACAAACTTTAAAAAAAATAAAAAATGCAATCTGGAATCTTAGTTCATACTGCTAGTTTGCTAGTGTCTTGTGAAATTTAAAATGTAAATTTAAAATTCCATACACTTTAAGTATGAAAAGCCAGAAAACTAGAATAATGAAAAAAATAATTCCGTATTAGTTATATTTAAATATATGGTGAGCATCTATCCACTTTCATGGTTTTGCTGATAGATATACTGTATAGACCTCGACTTACAACAGTTCGCTTAGTGACAGCACTTAGTTCACTTAGTTACAACACACTGAGAAAAGTAACTTATGAACATTTTTCACACTTATGATTGTTGCAGCACCCCCATGGTCATGTGATTTATATTCAGATGCTTGACAACTGACTCACATTTATGACGGTTGGAGTGTCATGTGATCACCTTTTGCAACTTCTGACAAACAAAGTCAATGGGGAAACCAGATTCACTTTACAACTGTGTTACTAATTTAACAACTGCAGTGATTCACTTAACAAATGTGGCAAGAAAAGTCATAAAATGGGGCAAAAGTCACTCAACAAATTTCTCACTTAGCAACATAAATTTTTGGCTCAATTGTGGTGGTAAGTTGAAGACTACCTATATAGAGAAGCTTGTTACACCCAGGACAAATTCACTCATTTTGTATAACAAACTCCTACACAAACATAACTTAAAAAGATGAGTTTCTACACAGGTATCATAGTGTTTCCATCCCAAAATACATAAAAAATATTGCAAAAAAACCTCAAGAACTACCTTAACAGAGTATTTATTTCCTCAGCAGCAGCCATACATTTCCTGACAAATGGGCTCGAATTTTTCACTTCTAACTGAATCAATCATTGTAACAATGAAGTTCACTGTGGCTTTATACATCCAACTGAAGTGAACAAAGTGTATGTGTAGGAACTGAAAGACTGATTATGTGCCATCAATTTGGTATCAACCAGGCAGACCTTCATTGGGATGATTAGCCCCCAGCTTACTTTTTAGTCTTTCAACAGTACACCCATTACCACCATAATATAGTCCATTCTTAATATTGGTGGTGGTCTCCTTTTCTTTCTTTATACCTTTCCAGAATGAACTCTTTGAAGCAGCCGAATATTTGCAGAACATAGGCAAAATAAGATAATTTGAATTGTCATTTTTTCTTCAAGTGAGAATTTTGGATTGATTTGTTCTGCCATTCATTTCTTTGCTTTCTTGGTTATCTATGATATTTTCAGGAGTCTTCACTACTGCAGTGTCTCCATTGTCAATTCTAAGATTGGTTGCTATACATGTTGTCATTAGTTTTTTCTCACCGTGCTCCTTGAATTTCATTACTAGAGCACAGTTGTAAAAACACTGGACTAAGATTAAAAACAGACGGAGAAGGTTTCCACCACTTCAGTGCCTTCAATATCAATCCTTGAAACTGGTTGCTGTACCTGTTCTCATTAGTTTATAATCTTAATCTTAGTTTCAGTTTTTTTCTGTGCTTTTTGAACTTTGTTAATGGAGTGCACAGATCATTTCAACTATCAGAATAGGATTATCAGCATAAAATAGGTTATTGAGATTTCTTCTCCAATTTTAAAACCATTTTTCTTTAATCTTTTTAATCAATTACTATCTGTCCAATGTGGTCCAATGGAACTTCCTTCTGACTTTTGGAAACTTTTGTTTTTCCTTATCTGTTTATCTTAAATGTCTGCATAGATGTTTGTTTGTAATACTGTTTCTGGTCTCTTCCAAAAATTCTTTGGTAAGTTTATTTATTTTCATTGGCTTTGGCTTCTTTTTTCTTCTTGGCAATTTTCAGTATCTGTTACCTGTTACCTGTTACAGTTAGCATTCTTCTGTGTCTTGCTCTTTGGCAGTCCCTTTTGATATTCATCCTTAATAATTTCTTTTGATTTCATCCCTCAGTTCTTGTGGTTCCATATGAATGAGCTTCAGGGCTTCAAAGTAATTCCTGATATTCTCCTTGAAAATGGTGAGTGTAAGCTCAAGATCATATTATGGACATTGGTTGGCTTTCTTCTTTTGTTTTTAGCATGACTTGGAAATTGCTCATAAACAGATTATGATCAACCAGCCCCTGGCTATGTCTTTGCTGTTTAAATCAGTTTTTCCTCTTCCTTACACCAATAATATAGCCTCTTTAAACTGTGTGGATATCAGGTGATGTCCATCTATATAGGGATTATTTTATAAACGGTGTAGATCATTGGAATGGGAGAAACTGTCTGTCTCCTGCTTAATTTCTCTTTCCTTCACCATTTAATCCAATTAAGTTTTCCTCCTTAACATTTCCAATTTTATCTGACTGTTGCCTTGGTTGTGGCTCTTCCTCCTTATTCTTTCTGTCCATTACATCATTGTGCTCCTGCCACAAGAGGCAGCCTGGCAGGACTTGAGGGGAATGCATGACAACAGAAATTGATATACCAGTTTAATATGAGTTGTATCTCATTCTGTATTTAGTATCTGGCTTTTTCAGAAGGCTGGAAGGAGGGGAAATATGTCACAAACCTAGACAAGTTACTACACAAATCAGAAGAGGCATTACTGATGTTGTGTAAGGCACCTTCGTGTATTTATTTTCTCAGCACAGTCATGGAGCTACATCATGAACACTACTCTCTTCAGTTCTGTGCTTTCTTCCAAATTCTGCCTCATACAGAGACTATGCTAACATTTTAGTAAATGCACAACTAAAGAAAATGAGACTACAGCATGATCATCTCTGTGTCTATACAGGTAGTCCTCGACTTATGACCACAATTGAGCCCAAAATTTCTGTTGCTAAGTGAGGCATTTGTTAAGTGAGTTTTGCCCCATTTTATGACTTTTCTTGCCACAATTGTTAAGTGAATCACTGCAATTGTTAAGTTAGTAACAGGGTTATTAACTGAAGCTGGCTTCCCCGTTGACTTTGGTTGTCAGAAGGTCGCAAAAAGTGATTGCAAGACCCTGGGACACTGCAACTGTCATAAATATGAGTCAGTTGCCAAGCATTTTAATCACATCACCATGGGGATGCTGAAATGTTCGTAAATGTGAAAAATGGTAGTAAATCACTTTTTTCAGTGTCCTTGTAATTTTGAACAGTCACTAAATGAACTGTTGAAGTCGAGGACTGTACATAACTATTTCATGTGCTTTAATTGTCTGAACATTCAGTGTTTACCATGCTACTATGATCCATGCTTGGAAAGAAAGAGAAGAAGATGGCCAGCAGCAAAGATACATTAAATTACAGTGGCAATGGGTAGCAATGAGAAGACTTGAAGATAACATTTTGTCAACTATTTTTTCTGACAGTGTTTTCCCTTTCATGCGTCAAAGAAATAACACACACTTGTGTAAAGCAAGCAACTGCACTTTCCTCCATTCTGACTTCTATGTTCTGCTCTACAGACATTTACTCAAGTTGAATCACCTAAGTTTCATGGTTAGTCAAACTTGGAAATAGTACTTCGAAGTGGTCCCTTTAGTGCAAAATGGAAACTGTCATAAATGTGGTTTCTGAATATTTTATTGTGTGACAACCTTTATTGTTCATTCCATGATTACAGTTGATTTTAAATATATTCCATTTATTGAACTTATTAACAGTTCATATACAATTGAAACCTGCTGAAAACCTTCATGTCACTTACCAACAATTAAATCAATCAGTACTTCAACCAGAGTGACAATGTAAACCAAAACAGGGTTGATAAATGCATCATACTTTTCCTATAATGCAAAATAGACTTTGTGAACTCTCACCATACCATATTATTTTGAAGAAGCAGTTCTCAAAATAATATTTTTCTCATCATAAAAACACAAGCAGTAAGCCTATATTTATTCTTTAGATAAATATATCATTTTAGATATGTTCAAAATAAATATTTCATATTATAAAAATTATATTTACAATTGAATTGTAGCAAATATTATATAATATACAAATGGTTGGCCCCTGTAAAAAGTACAGTATAATACAATAAAGTACAGAATAGTACATGTATAATGCAAAACAACATATAATAATGTAACATAAGGAGGCAACATGGGGCCCAGATGGACATATCCCTGTTTGTCTATCAAGTTCCTTGTTTGCCTGCCTTTTTGTTCATTTATTTGAACAAAAGTTGAAGGAAAAGTATGGTGAAAAAAAATGTATTAAAGCCTATTAGATGGTAAGCAGTAACTTCACCAGCTTTTATTCTGGTAAAAAGATGTTTTCTGTCTGATCACATCCACCAGAAAACCTTTTGTAGAAAATATCCAGTATTCTCACTGACTTCCAAAGATGGTCTCTCCTGTCATAGAGTCTAAATTCATTCGCATTTCAGATTATATTAAAATCCAATGAAAAGCAGAACAACAACAGTGCTTACTTTTAGGTAGTGTCTCCTAAAGCAAATATTTCTGCATGTACTGAGATGGAAAAAGTATAGGCTTCTTTAGACAGTGCTGATACCATTACCAAGACAAAGACATTAATTGTTAACTATTCAAGAGGCGCACCTATACACAAACAGATTTTAAAAATATTCCAAAATTAAAGAAAAACAGGAATACTCTAAAGCATCATTAGCTTCACTCTGGTTCTCATCAAGAACTTTTAAAAATAGCTGTGAATCGCAGGAAGCAACCTATTGTACAAGATTAACCTGGGATCTTAAGTCTCCTTGATTTCAATCAAAGTTACTTTGAATCAAATGTTCCGTGGATTTCAGCATTAGGCTATTCTCCTGTGTAAATTTGCTTGAAATGAGTGAGTGATATTTCTTTTAGGAGTACAACCCAATCATCCTACTCACTGCTTCTTCTAGCGGAAAAGACTCTGCCATCACTCATAACAAACTTAACAAACTTGCTTACCAGCCAAGCCTATGACAAAGTCTACACGTAACATAAACCAAACATAACAACAAAACTTTTATAATGTTTTATAAGGATTGAATTGCAAGACTACTCTCAACATTAAGAAGCAATTTTCACTGAAAACAGTCACTTTTGCATACATTCTACTGCATAAGTATGATTTTAACACAGTTGTAGGATAACACAGTTGTAGGATAGTCTACTAATTTTGATTTTTATCATACTGACACTCAGTAGTCACTCAGTACTGACTCTCAGGCTCATTTTATTCCTAGATAGGAATGTCAGGAAATGTAAACGTTGTAGATGTCTGTGTGATGAGGTGCTTTTATGGACAAGCAGACCAGCAAGGTAAAAATGCAATAAAAACCAAGTAAGAAAAAAATATGGATTTTTTTAAAAAAATTACCTTTTCAGAAACTTCTGTCAAGCAATCTTCAGGTTCAGCAGATCCCAAAAGTCACTCTTCTTACCCTGAGGACAAAATGGATACAACAATGAGTCTGGCTGATCAGAAGTAGTGACAACACTAAAGATATTTTCATTGGCAGCATTAACAAGGGCAAATGTAAACAAAATCACAAATGAATCCAACTGTGTTTAATGGTGAATGATTTTCAGAGAGAGCTAATAAAAGTTGACTGTCACTAGGTAGACAGTTATCAGTACCAGCCGCTGAGAAGCTTTGTTCAGCAAACAAAACAGTCTTTGGGAGCAAAGAAAAACTCTGAAGATGAGACCCACTTTGTTCTTTAGCACAAAGTTTCCTAATCTTGCTAGCTAGCCATTTATTTTCACTTAAGGAATATATTACTCTGATTCCTTTGTTCTCACAGATACGGCTACATTTGGGTTCATCTCTTTGTATCCATGTACTGAGTCTAATTCTTTTATCTTTTTATTTTTTTTATTTTTATCATTACAGCGGTTCTTTTTGTTGTTACTTTTGTTCACCCTTCCCCAGATTATGTTTTTTATTATTTATTTATTATAGCTATTATTATTGCTTATTGATTATATCCCCATCCTTTTATGTAAAGTGCTTATTCTCTCTTATGCAAAAAAAATGTAATCCTTTAAAAAACACAATGTTCTGCCATTTTCTAATTCCTGCAGGGTATAAGTTAGAAACTGTTTATTTGCCACAAAGATAAAACTAATAATAGTACCTTGACTTCATTCAGGAGAAATATAAAATGTCTTCTAAGTTATTTGACAGACAGTACTAATTTCAAGTACAATACAGTGAATGCAATAGACATTTAATTTTTATAAAAATCAGGGGGGTTAATCTGGTTACTGTACAATTGTTTCAATTCGGAACACTTAAATATGGGCCATTCTATAAATTCATTGAAAATATATCTTATATGGTATAAGCTGACTTTCACTTTCCTGGTAGGATTTCCTTGCTTGGCCTCCTCTGATAATACATGCATGTGATAATACCTGCGTATTATCACCTTTTCCTTGATATATATTTCATATCCCAGTTTTTTATTACAGACCTTTGTTTTACCTTTTTAATTAGATAAGACAAATAAATATATGCAACTGACCCATATTAAATGCATACATCTCCTGATAATCCTGTCTCCATTTTAGGAACACAGAAAGTTTTCTAATATTGGCTGCCAACTCCTCCTTGTAAGTTAGCAAACTTTGCCATTGTAGTTGTTAAATATGATGTGTTGTGCGGGCTCAACCAATCAACAAATGATGATTACACTAATAAATGGGTTTTGGAGATATATACAGGGGATATATATTTACCCATTTAGTAAGGCATAAATCATATTGAAAATATTGAAAATATTATATATACATAAATCATATTGAAATTATATATACACAAAAAGATAAAAGAAATGCATGTGTGTGTGTGTGTGTGTGTGTGTGTATATATATATTATGTGTGTGTGTACAGGGTCTTATTTTCGGGGAAACACGGTATATATAATTTCACGTCAATGTTGACACCTTGTAACTCTCTGGACAAATCATTGCTTGACAAGATTTCATAACTGGTTTGCCATTGATTTCTTCTTCCTGCCCTGAGAAGAGAGAATTGTCCAAGGTCTCAATTGGCTTCATGCCTAACGTGTGACTAGATATCATGTTATTCTAATTTCTAGCCCATTGCCTTAATACGTTCTGCTACATGTCTTCCTTGAGAATGGATTGGTACCCTCATTGCTGGTCTTCTGGAAAATATCAGAGTTGCTTCAAGCAATGAATAGTTACTTAACATTTTTATGACTGCTTAAGTTTTTATTGGTCTTTATGTTTTAATATTGTAAACCACCAAGAGTCGTCTCTGTTGAATCTGGTGGTATATAAATACAACAAACAAACAAACAAACCAGCTATTTACTAGATTAAGCTAATAAGCCAGTTAATGTGATGTGATTAGCTCTTCAATCCAATATCAAAGAGAGTAGAGGTAGATGACCATCCACAAAGCACTATAGAAGGACCTTTTGGTATTCTGAAAAGTGAAGTCATTGTGGGTAGGGATGGGAGAAGAGTAGGCTTTGCTCAAATTAGATACACTTTAATAATTGGACAAGTTTATGATGCAATAGGAAGTAGAATTTCAAATCATTCAGCATTGTACATTAAAACTTAAGGCAAACTTCTTGATTTGAGCACTGAACATAATTGTTAGTACAATCCTTATATTGGGCACCAATTAATAATGGCTGCCTTTTGAAATGATTGTAGCTTCCATATATATTTTTACAAGCAGGGTCCTATATACTGTAGTAATCTATATATGATATCATTTAGGTATGAGTAACTGTTGCCACATCAAACTTACTCAGAAACTGGAAAACTCAACATAGCTTGCAAAAACACCATTACGTTCTGGAAAACAACCCACTACTGAGGCAACATGAAAAGGTATTACAGTAATAGTTTCCTTGGACTTATGGGTGGGAGAGGATTAGGGTCAAATAGCAATCACTGTTTCATAGTTATTCATAAGGAAGCTTTAGAGAACTTTCCTGAACAGTTTTCAGTATAAAATAACAGAAGGGACAAATGGAAAATAGAACATCAAAGCCAATGGTCATGGTGTTAAAAATCTAAAACATTCTTCTAGACAAGACTGAACAACAAAAATTGTAACCATCATAGTATTATAATGCCCCTAAAACCTAATCCGAGCAAACAATTCAGAAGGATACCTTCATCAATTGTTTCAAAAGCTACTGGGACAAAAAAAATAATATTAGCATTCCTTCTTAATAAAAATGAATCTAGATGATTAGCAACATCCAAATATGTTTGTTCAAGACCTACCTATTGTTATTTAAATGGATAAAATATGCTAACATTATTTGAAAGCAACATTATGTAAAGGAACATAATAGTTTATAAAAGTTTATAAAAGCACATTGTATACTGAAAGGATAAAATGTAAATAAAAGGTAGAAAGATAATAAAATCGGATTCTCCTAAATAAATTCAAAAGAACCACGTTTAAGTAGAGTAACCTGCATGAAAAATTATTACAATGCTGAAGAGTTTGCCCAATTATATCAGATTCTTCTCTCACTTAAATCAATGATAAAATGAAATGATTGGCTCCCTTCTTTGTTTTTGTAATTTTGAAAATGTGACAGTACTGGATGTTTGCACTAAAGAAAACAATGGTATTAAAATAATAAAAGTATATATTTAAAATATTTAATCATTTTATATAGAGTACAATAATAGTGTAATTCAGTGACATCAGTCCTTTTTTATATTTAATTGTGCTCATTTCCTAGCAATCTATTTCAGATTGTATCCAAATTTAAACTGTAATCCTGAAAATTTTAATGAGAGGCAAATCCCATATGTCACACTTTGTTTTACTTCCAAGTAAACATGAATACGTTACATTGTTCTTGTGCAAATCTAAAGTGATAATTTTCAGAGCAGGATTAAGTCATCTTATTTGAGAAATAATAACAGCTAAAAGAAACCTTAAATATAAATCTTGTTTATAGTGCAACCACACTGAACTACCCTTAAAAGGTATTTTTCTCAGCAGAGTTTTTATTTTCTATGATTTAATATAATACATCAGAGCTCACCCTGGTGGAAGTCTGGAAGACCGCAATATATTCTCTAAAAGTTATCAACGATGCAATCAAGAGATATGCAGAACACCTATCTGACAGTTCTTAGGAAATCAAGTAACAAATCTTCCTCAACATTTCCTTCTCTTGTACTATCTAGTCATTAATACCATCTTCAACCTCATTGCAATTGTGTTAGAATTATTCTATTAACCATTCTATTAAAATTAAAACAAGTTTTAAAGCAATAGAAAAAAAAAGATTTCTAATTTACTCCGTAAAGATTCAATTTAAGTTGTATGATATAAGCTTTTAGGTTTCAGCTTTACAGTGTATGTGATATCTGATATAATAAATACATTTGCTGAAATATCCAATACATTCTTTTCTTACATTAAAAATTCTAGTTTGTTCTCAGGTTTTGACACAAAACACATTTTATTGTTCTACCAATATGCCATAGCATGATTATTTTACTGCAGAAATCTGTACCGTCCTACCTTCCAGCCACTTTTAAATTCCAGTGAATTTAACAGTTTCACTCTTGATGTTAAGGAGGAAGAGGGACATTACACAAGGAAGAACTTTCTAGTATTCCTGTCTTTCTGGCAAATTTGCTTCTGCTTCCAGGCTACCCATAACATAGAAGCCTAGATATCTTTTTTCCAGAATTGGCAGATTATTCTCTTACCTTCCCGCAAAGCAATAACCTTGGCTGTGGTCATGTGAAACTATCTTTGAGGTATCCCTTTACTGCCTTTAAACACCGAAGCAATAAAAACAATATTTGCTCTGGTACCTTTGAAATTGTAACAAAAGCTTTGTTTTAGCATTTACCACAGTGTGCAATAAGAGTTAATAATCAAATCTGTCCCAACCCCCACAAATGTTAAACAAAAAGATAAAAGAAATGCAAATAGCTATTGTCATGGAAAGTTAAAGTACCTGTCTGTATTTTTAAGTGAAAACTATTATCTCTATCAATCAAAATTTAAGAATACAATAGCGCTAATCACATAAGGCGCTTTGACTGAGGTGCTTTTTCCCCATAAAGAGACTATAAAAGTAATACATTTCAATTAGATAAGCTATTTACAATGTTGCTATTAAAAAAAACTTAGGAATCTTATTGTTAATAAAATGTTCCTGAGTTTGTGTGTTATTCTGCACTAAAAAAAAAAAAAAACCCCAGCAAGCCTTTACACATTTTAATAACACTGATGCAATTTTATTCAGATCCTTATACTTGCAACATGTGGTAGAACAGCACACTCTTCTGTTTGAGAAGAGTCACTCAGATGAAGGAAATAGTTAATTGGTAACCTAAACACCTATTTTTGATCCAAAGAGTAATATCTCTATGTTCACCAAACCTAGAATATATTGCCATTCAAGGCGCTAAAGATTAGCTATTTTTTCATTTTCTCATTAAAAACAACACCAGGAACACCAGGAACACATAATCTTCCTTTGAATCTGGAATCTTAAAAGGAAGCTTCCAGGTAACATGAATACGGTGGCATGGTTCCTCTGAGACATTTCAGTCATAGGTTTTCTCCCCGTTCCTTTTTTATTCTTTTCTGAACCAGATTCAGTTAGAAATGGACTGGTCGCACAATTGGTAAAATAACATGCTGCAGCAATTTTGTCTTGATTAAAAGCAACAGCAAGCGATCTTTAAATTGGCTTTTGTAAACAGTTAAAAGTAGGATGCCATTATGCAAATTTTGCCCCTTCTGAAGAAGCAACAGCTATGTCATCTTCCTCCACCCGTTGTCCCCTGTATAAACAGGTTTCCTACGCTGTAGCTCTGTTACTGCTTGCATCAGAGTTAACTTCTCTAGTGTGCTATTAATATCAGCAAAAAAACATTACAAACTGCAGATAAAAAAAATCCCTACTAAAAATTGAGGAGTCTAGCTGAGGATACAAAAATGAGATTCCTTCTGTAATTTCCCACACAGGAGGGAGGGAGGGGGGGGAGGGAGAGGGAGAGAGAGGGGGAGGGAGGGAGAGAGAGAGAGAGAGAGAGAGAGGGGAATGGAATGGAATGGAATGGAATGGAATGGATATCAGCAAGGTTTC
>QLTV01003186.1:521026-531165 GCA_003457575.1 Thermophis baileyi
TCTTATGTTGTATACTATTTTAAAGTTTTCAGGAAACAAAAAATCATCCAAACAACTTACATATCAGAAAAAAAAGCAAGCTAAATATGTTCTTTAACAGTTTCCAAAAAAGCCATGTTACGCTTTGCTATTTTTCTGTGCAAGAGGAGAACAGACCCTACACAGAAAAGCTAAGTCTGCAATCTCAACGGCTACAACTAACTCTTTAAAACTAAGGCTCTTTTAAAACTCGGATTAAGAAATAATGCTGAACAGTTAGTTAAGAAGTGGACAAGAAGTGGCATTTCACAGTATACACTTACCCATTAATGAAGAAGCTTTGAACTGTAGCAGTAATTCCCAACCAAGTGAGAAAAGTTGAGAATTCTGAAACACCATAGGCACACTTCTAACTATCCAGACTTTCTCCGCTTCAACATTGGCTGCAGTGTAAGGAAGAAGTGAAGGTATGTGGTCTAAACACAACAAAAGCCACTGCCTTACTCTAGATTAAATATGCAGGAAGAGGCCCCTTTGCATAAACACAAACACTCAGCAAATGAGTAACTGGCTCAAATCAGACGCCTGCTGTGCATTCTACCTGTCCTGATCTCTCACAAGCTGCACAGCTTGTTTAATAGAGATGGTGGCTGAAAGATCACACAGCTACATGCAATCCTTTCCTAAAGAACAGCAATAACAACTAATAAATAGGAATAATATTAAGTACTAAATTGAGAGTTGCCTTTACAAAAGAAAATATTTCCTCACCCACACACCTTTCAAAGCAGTAGAAGACAAAGAGACAGATATGCAGAAAAGAACCTGTAGGTAGAAATACTTTCTCTAATTAAACCCCAAATTCATTAGAATTATAGGTTTTGATCTGCTCAAGCAAGCTTACTTTAAAAGTAGATTCCTGTGTTATTCTCAAAACTTTTTTTCCCCAAGCAAATGTGTTGACAACTATACTGTTTATTTCCAAAAATGGACTTTGCAACTTACACCCTGAAATATGTGGAGGAAAAAAATAGGATTTTTTTTCTTCTTCTTTGGTAGCTGTTTCAAAATCAGCAAGTAACAATTTTAATGCTCAAGCTGTGTTCTTTCAAAATTATTTTTATTGTATAAAATGTTCCAGAAAGGCATCCCTTATATATGTATTTTAAAAATCCATTACTTTCTATTAAGCTGTTCTACTTGGTGGAAAAGTAGGTGGAAGAAAATGTGATACCTAAAAACAAACATATGACTCAGAATCTTTGTGACTTGCTCTGAAACAGTATGGGCAAAATCCAGCCAAAGTTTAATTCTACTGATTCTACATACATACATATCCATTATTCCCTTCCAGGTTAAGCAACCTTATGCAAAGCGTAGAAAGGAAGCAAGAAATAGTAAACCAAATAAAGAACTCAAGTAAGAAAAGGAAATATCTAAGTCTAAGTTATGTGAATACTGTGGACTATGACTTTCTGTCCCTTTGCTACTATCCACAGTTTTACATATTGGGTGTTTCTTCCTTACTCTTCAGTTCTATGGAATAAATTCTGTCATCTTCAACGGGAATTAATACCAAATAGAAATCAAATTTTAAGCACACATTAGCTGCCCTCTTGATACAAAAACTTCTGACCTGCTTAATTTTGATAGGATAATGTTGTATGTGTATTTCCAAAGCAATTAAGCTTCATCATCTATATATAAAGAAAATTTGACATTTGATCAATAGGTTCAATATATAAGAATGATACAATTTTGAAAGGTTGGCAAAACATTTTTAGAAATTACTGTATCTACATACTTTCCAAACAGGGAGAAAGAAAAAAATAATTTTGTGTGTGTGTGTGTGTGTGTCATGTTTCATGAGGTGAAGGGAGCAGAGTCTTTAGTTCTATGCTTGGAACAGCCCAGGACAGAAGTCACACCAGTCTTCTTGAAAATGACCTTCCAGAAGCTCAGGAAAATACATCCCTTCTAGAGGGCTCTTAAAAAATAATTCTTCACCATGCTTATTAAGTTTTTGTCACTCATATTGTTAGATGAAGATGTATTCCAGAACACTGTAAGTACTATAACTGTGAAGGAAACCCAACCACACTGTGATATCCAGCCAAGGGAACTGGTGGTGCAGCTACTGACACAACCCGATGGTGAGCCCTTTACTATGAAGCCCTCACCAGCTTTGAAGACAGGCATCACCAAAAACTGATAGAAAACTGTGAGCAGCATCACAGCAAAACACACTTGTTACAATTATGCAAGATTATGTGAGAACAATTAATCAGTATATGGCTTGCTTCCAGAAGCTGTAATTGCTCCATCATTGGAGGTTTTTAAGAAGAGATTGGACAGCCATTTGTCTGGAATGGTATAGGGTCTCCTGCCTGGGCAAGGGGTTGGACTATAAGACTTCCAAGGTCCCTTCCAACTCTGTTATTCTGTATTTTGTATGCCGAGTGTTTACACTGTGGTGGATTCTACACTTCCAGGCTAGGACTGCAGAGCCACCTCTGTGTCAATAGATAAAAATGCACAGCAGTATGTGTTCTTCAAACCCAGAAATCTACCTATAAGCACATTGTGTTAGAGAAGTACATTAGGATTGTGGTTTAAATCAATGTATTTTTTTCTTTACTCTGGAGGTTTTGTTATAAGCTGCAAAGAGTCCGACAGATTTGCTGATGTTCAATTGTAATACTGTAGATAATAATAGCAACAATAATGTACAGGATTGATTATATGCTGAAAAAAAAATCAAGTAAATCAATCTAAGTAGGCAACATGGGGTTGACAACCACATTTTTTTCAGGAACATGTTCTTTTGATCTTCTTGTTACATTTTTAGGACAACAAAACACAAGGGTTGTATCAAACTGTTTTTCTCCCTGAAGGAATAGCATCTGCCAGCAAAATAGATTCCCACACTCTGCTCCATCACTCTGCATTATCTCCTAACCTGTTCTAGTTGAGAGATCATGATGGGGACAATGAGCAGAAAGGATAGAGAAGGAGAGCAGAGAAAATCCAATTGTATCAGCTGCTCACTTAGCCCACAACTTTCCTGTGACAGTATATTTAATAAGGACAAATTTTAACAGTCTGGACATTTTTTAAAATGTTAAGCTAAGTCATGTATTAACAATTATTTGTAAAAGAATCATTGAATAAAAGGAAACTTGCTTTCATGTAAAAGGCTAGAGATCAATGGAAGTTCCGCTGATCAAAAAACATGTGTGTGCTTTTATACAGATGACGGGTCCTTGGTGCTCTCTTCGCTTGGTTGTTTTCTTGCAGACATTTCATTATCCAAACTAGGTAATATCATCAGTGCTAGTAGGAAGTGGGATTTTCTCTCATTGTATATTGTGGCTTTTATACAGATACATTTTAATGTTTATTTTAGAGGCTCTCTTGCTATTTCATGGATAGAAATACTGTGAAGTATTGGGAGCCAGAACTGTTTGTGCACAAATATTCTGTCTTTCATTGTACACTCATATATCCAGGGCTTTGGAAGCTCCTTGGCTTCTATTACATACCAAGAGAGGAAAGATGAAAGAACTCCTGTCATTACATTTTTTTTTCAGTAGGAATACTCTAGTTATCCCAAAGGGAGGATCTTGCCCTTGATAATTATCAGAGAATTTCTCCATGTCTTGGAATATATTGGAGGAAATCTTCCATCCAGATTCACTGACCACAGATGTGGAGAATTTGGAAATATTATTTGGACCCAGCAATATTTAAAACTGTTCTTGCATTCAGAAGCTGGAATTTATTTCCTTGATAATTTAGGAAAAATAATATTTAACAAAGCATATTTAAAACCCTTATCAAGAAGATTCCAGGAACAGCTCTAATGTTCACTACTTTTGCACTGAACTGACCTTTAAAATAAGGTGGCAGATAAGAAATCTAATCAGGATGCAAATAAAATACAGAGCAAAATGTAATCAGTCTATCACTATGTACGAGCTTTTTTTTAAAATCCCTATGGAGGTTCTATTTTGGCAGTTCTAGCTGGTAGTGATGTTTGTCTGTATGGGAGGGAGGGAGGGAGGGGGAGAGAGAGAGAGAGGGAGGGAGGGAGGGAGAGAGGGGGAGAGAGAGAGAGAGAGAGAGAGAGAGAGAGAGAGAGAGAGAGAGAGAGAGAGAGAGAGAGAGAGAGAGAGAGAGAGAGAGAGCTAATGGAAGTGTTGTTAGCGAAATCCAATATTAACGTTCTATATCACACCAAACACAATGCAATTGAACATATTATACAATTATACAATCAAACTATTCACCAAGGCTGCATTACTATTACTATTAGTCTTCTCATCGTTCCTATCACCCATCTCCTCCCACTTATGACTGTATGATGGTAACTTGTTGCTTGTATCCTTACGATTTATATTAATATTGATTGTTTCCTGATTGCTTATTTGTACCCTATGACAATCATTAAGTGTTGTACCTCATGATTCTTGACAAATGTATCCTTTCTTTTATGTACACTGAGAGCATATGCACCAAAGACAAATTCCTTGTGTGTCCAATCACACTTGGCCAATAAAGAATTCTATTCTATTCTATTCTATTCTATTCTATTCTATTCTATTCTATTCTATTCTATTCTATTCTATTCTATTCTATTCTATTCTATTCTATTCTAGGTGGTTTCTAATTCCAGGGCTAATAGATGTTGGAATAAAAATTAATATTTGAATAAGGAAAATGAAACAAATCACACTATGTAAGTAGATATCATTGTATTTTGGATTTGTCCATCTCTTCTCCTTTCCACAGGATTCTCTTTAGGTGTGTGGTGAGATATCTGTACGAAGATCCAAATGTTCAAAATACCATTTCCAGGAAAGCTCAACTGACTATATAGTTGTTAGGAAATAAAGCACATAAAAAAGGTCCAGAGTTTTGAGGGAGGAGAGTGGGACCTCCAGAAAATAAACAGAGTATATAGTTTCAAAGGCTACAGACACAGACATTTCATTGTTCAAGCCAATTATCAGTGGAAAATAATAACAACAGATGGATTCAGAGTCACTGACTTTTCATATGCACTTCATCTCTGCACAACAGATGATGAAATGTGAGAGCTATCTCACAAAGGCAAAACATCTTTCAGTAAAAGAACTCTATACTCCAGATGGGGACCTTCTAAAGCAGCTGATTATCCTCTTATAATGTTTTGAAGATAGACTTACTATAACATTTCAAGAACTCATCAGATATGATGAGTACAATGGCATCATTGTTTAGGAGGAGGGGAAACTGATTTATGACTGAAAATAGTCACACATATTTCTAGAAGGTTAGCAATGTGCATTTCCCGTTTCCACATCAAGTGCTTTCAGCTTCAAATAAAGGCCTGATCCCATCCTTCATGAACTGGCATAAAACTAAAATGGGGATTTTGCCAATGGAATAGGCCCAAAATTGGAACGTCTGCTTCTGGCAGAAGAATAATTCTCCTTCCAGCATATACAGATACACACTTTTGCTACTTGGGAAATAAAACTATCAAAATATCTGTCTTAAGAAAGAATATTCATTTATTTTATTAGAAAAAGGAGGGCTGAATTATTAATTAACAGTTTCAGTACAGCACTGCTGCCTACAAGTTACCCAGAACCTTAAAACAAATATGCTCATTACTTAGGACATATATGAGTTCAAACAATAGATTCATGTACTTTTATAAAATGCCATACTTAAATCTGTTGCAGTAAGAACTCATGAACTTAAACTGATGACTCTGCATCAATCCAAATAATCAGGATAAATGGATATGGCTTGTCCTTTCTTTCCAATGCCACATAGGAAACCTATAGGAATTTCAGCAACAATGAAAGATCACTAACTTTGCTGGTAAACATACTTGAAAATAGCAAAAGAAGCTACCCAAATGATAGCCCAGGATAGATCGTATTTTCTGTTGATAAATTCCCATCTAAAAAAAATGAGGATAATAATGAGTTGGATTAAAATTATTTTAGCAATAGTAGTAGAAATGCCTTGCATATTAAAAACTACACATGATTAATAATATCTATACAAAAGATTAATGGCGGTACACACACTTTTTCTATGTTGACCTATGATTGGTAAGTGAGGTAAATCAAACTGACATGTAGTAAATCACACATATCAATTTTTCACTATTACTCATATATTCTAGCAAATGAAGCATAATATGCTTTCAGCGAGAAGTAAGAGTAATATGCAAATTTTGATAGGTCAATTGATAAGCAAATCCACTAAGTATTAGTTAAATATTCAGTTACAAAAACAGCCCCCTCCCTAACCATCGCAGACATAATTTAAATTCCACAAATTTCAGTATTTTGGATAACATGAAAAACATTTATCATACTTTCAATAATCTATGTCTTCACCAATTACATTGTGTACACTCCTCCTTCAACTTTTTATGCCAAAATCAGCATCTGCTGGCCCATTTCAGATCAGGAGAACTTGTATATAGTATAAGCATTTGTGTGTATACAAATATATAATAAAATATATTTTATTAAAGAAATAAAGGAAAGAAGCAGAAGAAAAAGAAAAGGACAAAAATTTATGAACTTATATCGAGAAAGTAAATCAATTTTTAAACTCAGCATTAAACCTTGACCACACGAAACAATATTTCTCAACCTTTCCATTATGGTGAAAGAGAACCAGTTCAAAATATTTTGAAAACAAGATTTTTACAAATCCAAAATTGTACATGGGGTGTGGCACTGTCTTTTTTGGGGGAGGGACGAGATAAACTGTAGAGGGGGGGAAAAGATTGAAGCCCTCACCGTATTCTTAATTAAGATCAAGAATCTACCCACTTATTTTGAAATAAACATGGGCAATACATAGTATGAATTTAGTAGACATAACCTATTTATTCTATTATCTATTTATCTCTTTATTGTTGAATTTCAATCCTAGCGACTTCATAGACTTCATGTAGTTTTCTTGGCAATAAGAAGAAAATCGTTTGCCACTATCTTCTTCTGAAATGTGCTGCTAAACTTCCAAATCTAATACTTGGGATTTTCTAATGGTCTCCTTTTCCATTATTAATCAGGTTCAATCCTAATTACTTTGTTGAGATCAGCCTGAGATGACAAAAATACCTGTATGCCAACATTAATCTGATGCCTTTTACTCATTTACCTGTTTATTAAGAGGTATATTTATATTTAAGGACAGTCTTTGCTTAACAATGGTAATTTGGACTGGAATTTCTACCTTTAAGTGAAGCAGACGTAAAGTGAGATGTCATATGACCGCATCACTTAGCAATAGCAATCCTGTCCACACAAGTCAAGGCTGAGAAACACTGCTTTAGGAGTTTGATTCTAGAAGTGATGTTTTAATTGAGATATACTGTAAATATATATTTACTGTTTGATTGATTGAAACAGTTTTATTGTTTAATTTTTTGTGCCATGTATGTCATCCAGAGTCATGTTGTTTGAGTTGGGAAGCCTTATAAATCCAATTAAATAATTGAAATCAATCTGGCTCTTCTATTTCTGCATCCTGCATGGCCATGAATTTTCTTCTCGTCGGCCACCACCCAGGAATCTCTGGCTCCTCATTTTTCTCATAGCATGTTCTTCGAGTAACTTAAGTTTCCACACCAAAATATTAGATTATTCTAGATGGCAACGAAGAGTTTAAACACAGTAATTCTTTGTTGCCTTCTAGTGGGAATATGGTCAACCCATAGTTCTAAGGAATTTAAAGAAATTTCAATAATTCATATGGTACAAAAGGTAAGTAAAAAGAAAACAAAATGTGAAGTGCATAAAGTAACCAAAGTGTTATCCATGGCATCTGGAGGAGAAGTTTCACAGGTTGGTTTTGCTTAGGAAAGCATCTATTATGTTCTTTACAATGTCACATATTTAAGTTGTATAGCAAGTAGTCAGCACATACCCATTCTGGGTGCACTGAAAATCCAGCTTGTAGGGCAGCAAAATGTATGTCATATGTTATTCTTCTTGCTCTGGGAAGGGCGAGAGCAAAGCAAATCATGTGGATGTGGCTTAAGATGTGTGAAACCACAAATATTGTACTTGTGGTAAAATACTCATAGTAGCACCCCACATTTGCTGTATGCCTCAGACATTTTTCTAGTTTTGTGTCATGGAATGGAACTAACATGATGAAATATTTACATTATATTCCGAACATTTTCAAGGAAGAAATGTGGCAGAAGTATTTAGAGAAAACTAATAATCTGATACGCAACCCACCAAACATGAAACACTCAGACATAAACCAAGTTAATTCTAAATTAAATCAGAAGAAGAATTCAATCAGTTGGAACCCTTAAGTAAAGTATGAATTAGACTGTAAATACTGTTCACATATTGTCACTATGAATCTGAATATTTTCACAAGAATTTGAAATATGATGCTCTTCACCTTGTGCAATTAAGCAAAGTAGCAATTTAACTACCATGTGTTGATATATATGAAATTAATCATTTCATAGAATGCGGTGAGAGACCAGGTAGTTGGGCTTGTGGAACCTCACCTGAGATTATCTAATTCACAAAAAAGATTACAACAAAAATATTTTATAGCCAATCAGGGAGGAGAGGGCAAAGTATTCCTAGCCCCATCTGTGCCATTCTGTATGCTATGTCATCTTTTAATATCTTCTTCTTTGCCTTTTAATCTGCTTTTACCAGCATATTATCCATCAACAAGACAGGATTATGGGAGATATGCTTCCCATAAGGACTCCTGCAGAATGTCCCCAGTCTACTGCCAGCTAAAACAGTAGAAGGGAACAAAGTTGAGGATAGCCCTAAACTCATATCCTTTTGATATGTGGTGATCATATTGTTTAGTATATTATTGAGGCAAAAATTATCACCAATTTAATGAAAGAGACAAGCAGGAAAATAAAAAGGTTGTGTTAAAGAGCAAGATTATAAAACGAACGAAGCAGGGGACTTTAATCCAATCTAGAAAAAAAAATGCATTGGTTTATAAATTGAGGTCTTTCACCCAAAAATCTATATACTGCCGGCATCTTTATGCTGAAATAGGCGCAAACATTTGGATTAATTAACCTCCTAGAGTAGAAATGTTTGCAATAGCTACAGAATAAAGTTAAATAATCATTAATGTTACTGATAGCGAAAACAACTATTCTTAACATATTATAATTCTTTCTATATTCTAAATATTCTGAGAAGGATGCTCTTCAGTAAAGACTCTGTTTACTGATAAGGTGGGTGGCCAATAAATTTAATAAATAAATAAAAATAATACACCTGGCTCAGAATTATGAAGCTCTATAATAATACTGAAATGTTTGAAATTTATCTTGCAAATGAATTGTCCTACTGTACAGTTCAGTGTCCATTTCAAATTCACTTATATATAAATGTATTTTTGGTGTTTTACTATATTATTAAAATGTTCTTAACTGTCTAGCAGTTTCAGTGTAAAATTAATGGTGCTTAACCATTTCCAATTCTTCCCACCTATGTGACTTCTGCTTTTTCTCTCCCTCAAAACTTTCAGAAGATGACATTTTGCATTATGTGATCAAAAGGAGCGTTGGTCCTACCTGAACGCCTTTTCTCAGTGTAGGTTGCAGGATAGGCCAGGAATGGGTGATGACTTCATCCTTCTGCCCAGAGACTGAGTCATAATTTTCATAGCCACGCCCCGTTGCCTCTCTCTCTGCTCCAGTTATCGACGAAGGCGCAGCTGTAACAACAAAACTTTATCCAGAGGTTAGATGCCCTGACCCCACCCTCCAGGATCCAGACCCTACGGTCATGCCAGGGTGGGGCTGGCCTATCCTGCAACCTACACTGAGAAAAGGCGTTCAGGTAGGACCAACGCTCCTTCTCCAGTGAGGTTGCAGGAGAGGCCAGGAATGGGACATACCAAAGCTGGAAGTCCTAAGGGCGGGTCTCCGTTGGGGCTGGATCTGTCGGTGCGCGGAGAACCTGCTGGAGTGCTCTCCTGCCGAAGGGTGCCTCAGCTGAGGCAAACACGTCCAGCCGGTAATGCCGAATAAACGGCGTAGGAGATGCCCAGGTGGCCGCTCTGCAGATGTCTTCCAGGGAGGCCTGGGTTGACCAGGCAGCCGTAGCAGCGGCGCTCCTGGTAGAGTGAGCGATCACCCC
>QLTV01003186.1:536291-553092 GCA_003457575.1 Thermophis baileyi
TCAATCTTCTGCCTCGGGCGAGCAGCCACTAAGCGAAGCGTCTCTCTCTGGCAAGGACTGAGTCGATAACTGGAGCAGAGAGAGAGGCAACGGGGCGTGGCTATGAAAATTATGACTCAGTCTCTGGGCAGAAGGATGAAGTCATCACCCATTCCTGGCCTATCCTGCAACCTCACTGGAGAACAGGGGTGGGTTCTGGTTTTCTTCGCTGCCGGTTCGCTCAGTGTCGTGCCGCGCCGCCCGCGTGCATGCGCAGTGCTTAAAAAAAGCTTCTGCAGGAAAAAACTGGCCAGGTAGTTGCTTGGGATCAGGGGTGGGTTCTGGTTTTCTTCGCTGCCGGTTCGCTCAGTGTCGTGCCGCGCCGCCCGCGTGCATGCGCAGTGCTTAAAAAAAGCTTCTGTGCATGCGCAGAAACAAAAAACAAGATGGCGCCATCTATGGCGCCGCCAAAAGAACCAGTTCAGGGGCGTGGCAGGCCTGGGTCGCTGCCAGTTCTAGCGACCTAGGCCGCCAAGTTACTACCGGTGCTAAAGAACCGGTCCAAACCGGGAGGAACCCACCTCTGGATCAAAACTGTTCAAGTTTTAGGTTTGCATACTCTTATCCCGGCTTTTCCCTTCCTGGTTGAGTCATGAAACGGAAACCAGAAATGTTAGTTTGAGTTTGAAAGTAGCTAGAATTTGAACTAGGAACTATTTTAGCTTCTGATCATATAACATCTAACTTATCAAAGTAACTTGGGTATTAAATGTAGCTTAGGAAAGATGGCAGTATAAAGAATAACTGCAGTATGGTCTTAAATGGGAGATCGTACTTTCCTCGATTAGGAATTGTTCTTCTTCAGTAAGGCAGTGTCAGCTCAAGTAATTTTTTGATATACTAACACCACACAAAACAAACTACATACTGCATCAGGCTTACCTGAATTACATTTTTAAAAGAAAATTAAAATAAATATGGTTAGAACTTTGCTTCTACCAGCAGATCATCCCCTAAATAGAGAAACAGGAATAGTACACGTTTTCTACCCCTCCTATATCCTCATTTGCCTACCAAAATTTGCTGTAGGAAGCACCTGCATATGTCTATGTGTGAACTACAGAGAGTAGGGGGGAATAAGCATATTTCCTCTTTCTCTTGTGCTAGCAAAATCCTCTGGTGAAGCTTGGTTTCATTTTTAAATGGGAATACACCTTTGTTTCATGGATGACTACTTAGGATACAAAGCATTGTGCAATTAGTAAACCTATAAAAACAGCTAAGTGTCACATTGGAATAATTACAAGTTGCTAAGCAGCCTATAATGAGCAATTACTACATGAACAGAAAAGGCATTGTGGTTGCTATTTTTGATCACTAATTTCAACCAGAGGGGTGGCGCCTGCCTTTTCCTACAACTGAAAAGCTTGAAGCTTGCCTAGAACAAGGTTGATATGTCCCTACATTTAGCAGGGTTTAGCCTGCTTAGTGCTACATGTGATCACATGTGGATTTAACACATGGAACATGAGTATTTAGCCTCACTTCCAACATTCCTACCCTTAAAGCTTCCTGATTAACCGTAACCAGTGATTGAGTAGAGTGGGGTTCTTAGTGTCGCAATGGTCTTACTGAATGAATAGAAAATTATTCAGATCCTTTTCCTTAATACAAGAAGTTTTAACACTGAGAAGTGATGATGTTTCCTGGAGAAAGGGCATGCTCATAATCTTTTGACACTTTTCACTCTCACATATCTGATCAGTTCATACTGTGTAGGAAGAATTTCTTTTCAGATAACATGGTTATTTAACTAGTAAACTATACAAGCTTTGAAGCACACCATGATCACAATAGGGATAGGCTGGCATAGTGGAAAGCAGGGTAGCAAACCATTGGATACTTCAGTTTTTTATTTACAAGTGGTTCAGATTTCTTTCAATTAAATGGTAGCATGTACTACTTTTTGAAGTATTCCAGAAGGATATCTGGTGTCTTTGCTACTTTTAATCATATTATAATACTACAAGAGCTCAAGTTTGGATTTAGTACCTGAAATTGCACTGTATGCAGTGAAGAAAGAAAAATCACTTTTTGTGATTTTTGTGTGGTAATTACTTATCATGTGCTAAATCTGCCTCTAAAGCAAAAATATTGAGATTTGTATAATTTTGAGATTTTTTTTAAAATAAGCCTAATTAATCCCTGGTGAAAAAAGTTGTCACCTGACCCAGGTCATGGGTCTGGTGCCTTTTAGATGTGTTTTACTTACATTTTCAATTTTTTTTTCCATTGGACAGTGCAATGGCCTATAATGTCAGCTGTAGTGGTAGGATTCAAATTTTTTTACTACCGGTTCTGTGGGCATGGCTTGGTGGGCATGGCTTGGCTTGGTGGGCTTGGCTTGGCTTGGTGGGCGTGGCAGGGGAAGGATACTGTAAAATCTCCATTCCCTCCCCACTCCAGGGGAAGGTTACTGCAAAATCCCCATTCCCTCCCGATCAGCTGGGACTCGGGAGGCAGAGAATAGATGGGGCGGGGCCAGTCAGAGGTGGTATTTACCGGTTCTCCGAACTACTCAAAATTTCCACTACCGGTTCTCCGAACTAAAAAATTCCGCTACCAGTTCTCCAGAACTGGTCAGAACCTGCTGAAACCTACCTCTGGTCAGCTGTCCACAGGCCTTCTTCCTTCTCCTGATAAATATAAGCATCATATATACATTTTTAAGCTGCAACCCAAATAGAGTTTTTGGGCAAAGTAGGTGATTTTGGACAATATCAATTAAAATGGTCCATACTTTGACCGATATGCAATCAACTGTGTTCCATCTGTTCATTGTCTCCTACAACAGCCCCTAATACTTCTTGAAAACCTACTCTGGGGTTCCATAAATTTGGCAGATCTTTGGATGCAACACAAGGAGTTACAACTAGAAATTAGAACTTGCTACAACAAAGAAGCTGAACAAACAAGTAGTTTTACATGAGATTTCATTGGGGGGGGGTTGAGGGAAAGTCCAGGAATTAAGACAAGTTTTTGCAGGATGTTAGGATGTTAACTCTGTTAGATAATTGTTCAACGAATCAAGGTCAACAGGATTACTTTAATTTTCTAAGTTAAGAAGATCAGCTATGGAGGCAGAAAGCTCCTATAGTTCCCCCTACGACCCAGCTCACCCTGACCATACCTGCCTTTTGGAAAGCACTGAAGACCTGGTTCTTTCTTCAGGCATTGGCATGAAACAATGGATGTGCTTCTTCCTGGCAGCTAATGTTTTTATACTTTTCTATTTTGTGGTTTTATGGAATGTATTTTTATTATTTGGTGATGCACCCTGTTGTTATTTGATGATGAGTCATGTGCTAAGTGGGTGGCTAAACAAATGAATAAATAAAGGAAATAAAGCCAGCAAAAGAGCTGGAACCATTAAGTGTCCCAAATAGGATAATCTGCCTCTGGGATAAAGCTCATTGCAGCAAACTTCTGCCTCTCCCACAACAACAAGTGAGGCCGAAGTAGTTCACTTGACAAGAAGCAAGAGATTTAAAAAGATTGGTAGATGAGATGGGGGGGGGGATAATATAGTAGTGTCTCACTTCTGAGTGACAATCCCTACTCTCTCATAGAAAATTAGATCTTTGGGAAGGATGGTGTCATGTTGAAGAAATAATCCTTTTGAAGGGAATAAGAGCTGAAAAAATATATCCTCTCCTAAAACATCCATCCAGGGCCCTCAAGCTTGGGATAATGAATGAATCAATAATTAAAACTACAAAGATGATTCAATGGTGGATGTATGGAATATTATTGTTGGATAAGAAGAGGCTGAGCTAGAAGGACGGGTTAAACATGTGATCATTTACAGTCATTGCATTGTCACAAATGTCCCTCCCCATGAATTCCGCTGACCCCTAGCGCCAATTCAGATTTGACCACTAGGTTGACTAAATTCTTGTATTAGAGGTAGCAATAATAAACTTATGTGCTTTGAACTCAATGAATGCTCCTGGTTATTTGCGCCTGACAGTTCTCCGTGTCTATGAAAAGTTACGGATAACATTGGTCATATCCTGCGCAGAGTCATGGAAATCAATTTGAAATTGCTAAATAGTAATTTGGAGGGTAGAATTTCTAAGATTCTATATTTCTCTATTACCTGCTTAGGTTAGCTAGATAAGTAGAACTGAGATATTGCAACTTGTGGATGAGTTGAATGGGAAAGTAGGAAAGGTTTATTAAGCACTTGGGAAGGCATTTTGTGACCAATGAATCACATGGGGAAAAATGTTTCCACTAAACTGGAATGAAATTGGCCTGTTAACATTAACACCCAAAATTTTTAAACTAAACTCTAATCTGAATGCTCAGATACTTCTAAAAGAGTAAGGAAAAACATTTAAATTCAGACTTGATTATTCTTTACAAATTATGTCCTTGGGTGTGCTTAATAATTTTATCTTTAATAAAGCTTTCTATTTACACAGAATAGATGTGATTTCTTCGATTAACTCTGGAGTTTTCTTTTTTTACTTGTTACCTTGCCCTCTTTCTAGATTCCTGATGTAACAACTGCTCATAGGGACATATTTTTTGTTTCTTTTAATCTCAGATTCTGAAACAAACTGATTACTTTTTCAAAATAAAAAAAAATGTTTTCATTTGGTCAGTGAGGTTGCTAGATTTTGTTAGCCCCTCTACTTAGCTTTTTGTGCATTTCAAATGTATTGTATTTTTTTTTATTTTTGCTGGTTACTAATTTATTTTCATAACCTAAATGTTTTTCATAGACTCAGTACACCCCTTTTCCAGATTTTCAAACTATATTTGCCAAGTTTGAAAAACATGCTAGATCAATCTTTTCAACTGATCTTTATGTGTTTTTATAAACCAAATTAAAGCAACACTTTTACATAATGAAGCAGAGTTCAGGCAACTTCTCTGCTTTTAACTTTTCTGGAATGTCATTAATTGTAAGGACAAACAAAATGAGACTAGCCTTTAAATAGAAGGCTGTGCTAAGTGCTTAAGTCTGTTTTGGTATCTGACCACTATTTGGCAAGCTTGAACAAAGACTGGTTAAAAACAGAGGGTTAGCACAGCTGGATGCAAAGAGAAGCTGAAGACATTATTTTATTAACAGCATCTGGTACTGAGGTATATATCATGTTTTACTGAACTGGTGATTTTAGACTTATTTCAGCACTGCCCCCCTCCCGTCCCCCAAGTCAATTAAAAATAAAACACTCCCTAAGGTGAGAGGTTTTAATTTCTTATGTCCTGTTCAACAAATGTTGCCAGACTCACTTGGGCAAATATATATCCTATGTTAAATGTTATAAAAAACCAACAGTGTAAGCATCAGAAGAAAAATGAAACATGTTCTTCATAAAAGAGTGAAAGAGGTAGAGTTTAACTGTTTTCTTTGGAAATTGATGTATTTGATCTGGTTAGAGCTGTGCCTACTTTCATACTACCAAGATGTAATCATGAACACTCTGTTAATTGTTTTAGTTTAAATCCTTTTCAGTCATCCTTTAACATGAGGTTCTTTTTTACTTTGAAGACATTAAAAGCAATTGCCCACAAACCCAAGGACTGGGTGGGTTAGCAAATGAACACATACCTGGTCTTCATAAAAGGATACCATATTTTTTTCCAGACGGAAAACCTTCCAAGATCCAGACTTGGACACAATCATTCACTGAACATGTATTTTTAATGGTCAAGAAAAAAGATGCACCCAATTCATATACTTTTAATGTGGCATTAGTTCAGGTATGGATAGGAGAGTATTTAATTATCAGTTTCAATAAAAATGCTAATATTTATCTATTAGATGCATATCTCTCTTTTCATTATGACAATCTTCAAAGCAGACAACAATAACAAAACTAAAAAGCGTAACTAATGGAAACATGAAAGCAATGAAGACATAATTTTAAACATACTTATAAAAAAAGAAACAGCACTTACAAAATTAAAACCTACTTCAGCAAATAATCATCAGGTCTTCTTAAAATGAATTTGCCTGTTGGCAGAAGGTCAGCAATGAAGGATCTGCTCTAATTTTCCATGGCAGAAAAACTCCAAAACAGACATAAAAGAAATTCCATTAAACTTGCTTCCAAGCAAGAAGTGGTAGCAAGAAAGAGAAATTATCTCAAAAGCATGGCAAGACCATACACTTTTCAAATAGCAGGATCCTAAGTCATAGAAGACCTAAGTCACATAATCAACATTTTCAATTTGGTTCAAAAGTAGACCAACTGCCTGTGAAGGTATTAAACAAGGAAAAGTGTATGCTGCCTACCATGGAAAATGTTTAAAAGTGCAATTCGTTGTCAAAGTTGCCCAAAACCATTTGAAGTTTTTAAAACCTTTAAAAGCAAACTTGCACAGAAAGGTTGTATCTGGGAGCAAAAAATTCCAATTTGTGATCCTGAGTCTTCAAATTTGCAACCACTATCCAACAACAGTTTTGATGGTGTTCCTTTCACCTGATCAGGAGAACATATGGATTAAACTTCACCTTATTCATATATTAACCAAAGTATCACTGATATCACTCTGATTTAAAAGTAGTTCTGTTTCCTTGGATTAAATTGGAAGACAACTGTAAGCTTCATTAATATATACAACCCCAAAACTGTAGATGGCCTTCTCCCAGGAACTATATTTGATTCTAAATAACATGGGGGACAATACAGGAATATTCTGAGGGAAACAATCAAATACCACCTTCTGAAACAACACCTGAATGGAAGTACACAACATCTCTAATATTGCATTCCACTCTACAGAAATAAAAATACCACATATAGCAATAGCACTTAGACTTATATACCGCTTTCACAATGTTTCACAGCTCTAAGATAATATAATAATACCTACTGAAAACTACTAAGAGGTCAAATCAAAAGGTAGAGATTATCCAGAACAATTGTATTTTGAAAAAAAGAACATAGTGGGGTTGAAATTATGCCATAGCAAGGTTAGATTTTAAAGCACATGTCCATGTCACATATTCTTATTTTGAGCTACTTCCTGTTTTTATAAAGATCTAAGTGAGAGATCATACTGATTCCAGCTATATATGTATTTTGCTTATATATATTATGCTATATCAGAAAAATATGTAGACACAAACACATTTTTGAAAAAAAAAACAACCAAGGAAATTTTAAATCCAAATAGAAGTAGCTATTGTTAGAAGTAGTTACAAAAAGACTAACCCCCTCCCCTCAAATTTAGTGGACTTTGGATGCAGGATACAAAGTGTGACTGCATCTCATCCAAAATAATGAGAAAATTCATTCTTTGGTGAATCACTCGGCAATTTACATAAATGTATGGATTATAATTAAAAGTATACACTTTTTCCATAAATTACTTGGAATAAAAGAATGTGGATAAAATATATGCTCATTTATTATATAAAATTTATACAAATTTAAATTTATACAAATAATTTGAAATTATGCAAATTATACAAATCACCACGGAGAAATCCTTTCTGAGGGAGATGGGCAGTTAAGGCGTATGATAAATAAATAAATAAAAATAAAATAATAAATCTAAATAAATCTACATAAATCTACATACATAAATAAATAAATAAAAAATAAATTTATGCCCAAAATGTAAATTTTATGAAAATTATATAAATTCAGAGGTAATATACATTCAAGTTTAACAGACACTGCTTCCCCCCAAATGATCCATTACATCAGGGGTGTCAAACTTGATTTCATTGAGGGCCGCATCAGGGTTGTGTTTGACCTTGGGGGGGGCAGGTGGGCATGGCCAACTTGACATCACTCATGTTGTGATGGCTTCCTGCAGCCCTCTGCCAGTGAAAACAGAGCTTGGGAGAGTTAGGGTTAGGTAGAGGGCTGCAGGAGGCCATTGCGGCTAAAAACGGAGCTCAGGAGGGCCTCCTGTGGCCTCCCTGAGCTCCATTTTCACTGGCAGAGGGCTGCAGGACGCCATTGTGGCTGAATACAGAGCTTGGGAGGACCACGTGCGGCCCCTCCGAGGTCCGTTTTTACCGCGGGCCGGTCCTTTGCTGTTTTCAGGACAGCCCTGAGGGCCAGATGTAAGCACCCTTGAGTTTGACACCCCTGCGTTACATCAAGATTTTACTGAATAATGATTATGTAAAAACAGTCAAAGCTGTATTTGCTTTTTCTCCCTCCCACAGAAAAATGATCATGCTTGGTTTATTTTATTAAGTTCATAACATGGGTTCTACATTAAAAAAAAGTTTGTTCCAAAACAGAACATTTAAAAATCAGGGAAAACTGCATGGAAAAGATTGTATCTATTTTTTATTTTATTTTTTATTTATTTATTTGTCAAACACGTATAAGATAACAGATATAGGAATAAACATGATTATGAATACAGGATAAGGATATGAATAAATGGGGACAGTAGGACAGGGACGGTAGGCACATTGGTGCGCTTATGCACGCCCCTTACAGACCTCTTAGGAATGGGGTGAGGTCCACAGTAGACAGTCTAAGGTTAAAGTTATGGGGGTTTGGGGAAGGGGATCATGGTGCGCAGGGGTGGGTTCTGGCTTACCTCACTGCCGGTTCGCTTCCTCACGCGCTGCGTGGGCGTGTGCATGCGCAGTGCTAAAAACCCAGCTTCTACGCATGCGCAGAAGCAAAAAAGTTTCTGCGCGTGCGCAGAAGCAAAAAATAGGATGGCGGCGCCTATGGCGCCACTGAGAGAGCTGGTTCGGGGGCATGTCCAGCCGGCCATCGCTGCCGGTTCGGTGGGCGGGAGGAAATTCCCGCTACAGGTTCTATAGAACCGGTCCAAACCGGCAGGAACCCACCTCTGATGCTGCGCCTTGATCAGATGTGAAGTGTGCTATTAATCTTTAGCCACAGAATCATTTTATTTTCCATTATTGGCCACAGAGAATCGGATGGATTTTTTAAAAATACAAATATTGATAGTTTAAAATGAAGTTATTTTTAAATCACTTTGTTTTCCTCTCCTCCTCTTTCAGACACCAGATAAAAATATCCTTAATACCCTTTCCAAAATCCTTCTCCTATTTTCCTCTTTTGGCTAATCTGTCACTGAATGTCAGTGCATTTTATACTAAAAAACTCAACCTATGTCATTGCTTTTTTTTCTAAAATAGTATTGTGCAAAGGTAAGAAAAGCTCTCCCTGAAAACAAACATAGGTAGTGTACAATAATCAAGCAAGAATAAGTAGCGATTTATTCTGGCACTGAATTTCCAGGCTGCCATGTGTAGAAAAAAGTAGAGAATAGAGGGAGGGGTGAGCTCTAAAACTAATACACAGTGAAGGACAAATTTAAAGCAGTCTTCTTGTGCTCTGAAACAAAAATATAAAAATGACATGAGCAATAACAGATTAGTTTACATAGTTTTCAATCACAGCTGCTGCTCGGAAACCACAATACCTTTAAAATGGTATTCTAAGAAAGATACAACATGGCTGCAAAAGAAATACGGCATATTTAACATGAAATTGAAAGAGCATTTTTTTAAAAAAAATTACATTTTTTTTCATACAGCATTGAATTTTACCACAATTCCATGGGAAGATTTTTGTGTGATTAATTTAGACACAGGATGATGAAAAACCAAGTGCACAGCATTCGATTCTGCTGAGAAAATTTTTATTGTCAAAATTTGGTTTCTATCAGGGAAAGCTCTTCTTAGATAATATACAATTAGGTGCCAAATATTTCTTGCAGAGGACCTCTAAACAACTGCTGATAGCCTCAAAACAAATCTACTACCACAGCCTTGCTTTGTAAACTATAATAATATAACATTTAATAAGAACATTAATTAGTACATCACTCTATTGATACCACTATCCCATATCTATCCATCCATTTAAATTGCACAAAGTACCTTGCAGTTGTGGGGGTCATAGCAATAGCAATAGCACTTAGACTTATATACCGCTTCATAGTGCTTTACAGACCTCTCTAAGCAGTTTACAGAGTCAGCATATTGTCCCCAACAATCTGGGTCCTCATTTTACCGACCTCGGAAGGATGGAAGGCTGAGTCAACATTGAGCTGGTCAGGATTGATGGAATTGAACTCCTGGCAATGCGAGCAGAATTAGCCTGCAATACTGTACAGCTCTTTAAGTATTAAGCACATACTTAATACCTGAATCTGAGGGTGTTTCTGTAATAAATGCACAGCTAAGGGCAATGATCTGAATTTACTCTAATCTTACAGATAGTCCTAGACCTACAATCACAATCAGGACCAGAATTTTCACACTAAGTAATGTGATAGCTAAGCGAATCATCACGGGACTGGATCCAATTTTACGACCATTTTTAAAAGATTGTTAAGAAAATAATGTGGTTGTTAAGTGAATCACATGCAAATCCAGGATCTGCTTGTCAGAAGTCAGCTTGGAAGATTGCAAATTGCTCTCATGTGATCACAAGACACTGCAATTCTTGTAAATGCGAGCCAGTTGTCAAACGCCCTAATTGCAATCACATGAGCATGGGGGTGGTATGATAACTGTAACTTCGAGGACAGATTATAGGTCACTTTTTAAAAAGCTGTTGTAACTTCAAACCATCATTAAATTAACGATCAACAGTTGAAGACTACCTGTACAGCAAAATTGTTTAGCATAATCTATGAGATTTTCCCCCCCCCCATATTTGTATCCTTACTTTGCTTTCCACTGAGTTCCAAGCTACAAATCATTTGCATTTCTAAAATCAGTACAATAATGATTGAGGTCTTCATGGCTATCATTAAAAAGTCTTATTATCTGGCAGTGTTGATAATGGAAATCTTAGAATGATATAATTAATTCCAATATTAATTATGCAGCTTGGAGTCAGAGGTCACAGCAGGTGGCAGCACCTACCTGACTTTGGCTGACCTTGAAAAAGCTAAGAATGATTGATCTTAATACTAGATGAGAGACCTGTAAGCTAGACTGCAGCGGCGAGGGGGAAAAATCAACAGAAAAATCACTTCTGTATTGTTGTCAAGAAATCTGTTTGAACATGTATATGCACATCATCAAGAGTTAAATTAAACTCAAGGTAGTATTTCCGTTCAAAGGGGAAACATTACTAGTACACCCATAATTACTGTAAAGGAAGTAAGATTAAAATTATGTAGATTCTTTAAAAAGTACTAACTTGTCATATTTCTTTAAATCTTGTCTCATTGATCACTACTAATAGGGAACTCAGAACATATTTCAATTATTTGGAGACCACCACCCCTTCCAGAATTATGGAGTTGTGTTCCACATTTTATAAGGATCCCATTCAAGTGTCCCAGATGTCTGCACTCCATTCAAGTTCCCTTAATCCACAAAAAGAGAGTAAAAAGAGTAAAATCTGGCTCTCCAACATGCAAGTCTTTCATTTAGTATATGCTAATAACATTGAAGAACTAAAGGTTAAAAAGTCTTGAAAAATTATTAGGGGGAGACTGCCAAGTATATTGTTATGCTTTAACTATTTTACTTTCATTTTTAAAAGTAGGAAGTAACATAATTTGTAACCCCTCTATAATATATTTTAATTGGAAAATAAATAAAAATGATGGGTGATACTTTCTTATATTTAGAGTTTATTAATTTTACTTATATATACATTGTTAGGATTCCATATGGAGTCAGTAGTATAGAAATAATATAATAAATAAATAAATGAGGACCTCTTATTCTGCAGGGCAGTACAACTTTACTATTCCACCTAAAGCTTTATCAAACCCAAACCTCATATTCAAAAGAATAGGAAGTTTGAAACAAACTTAACAATTAATAATGATTATGATTACTGTTGCTGTTATTTGCAAACTTGACCCAAGTTTAAAAAAAAAAAAAAGATTTGCAAATTCCTTAGGCAGATGAGCAGGTAATTGAAACAATACGTTACTTCATGGAAACCTGCAAAAAAGTACAATACATTCACACAATCTCTGACCATAGAATCAAGCTCTTCCTTGTGCAAGTGTTCATATTAAAATGCAGTTCTATTTTGGTCCCTTCTTGTAGTGGAACTTTTTCTCAGCACTTCAGTTACAATAATTTAAGTTTGCCAAAGGTTATTATGATTTTCTTATTTAAATCTTTGGATGCTCCTACCTGACAAACAGTAATGGCTTTTTAAAGTCGACTTGTATTAGTTTTATGAGCCCATTCTACTGCTTAAATCAGATCTCATTAATATTACCTTCCACCAAAGTTCTCCCACTGGGGAGCATAGATGCCAGGCTTACTCTACTTCTGCAGGCAATGCTCGAAGGGAATGCCTGGCTGCGAAATAACTGTGGACACAGAAAGGAGGGGGGGATTTCGAGAAGAATCAGAAAGACTTCAGGGCAATGGAGAAAATTTCTGCAACTCTCTGGAGAATGCTACTGCCATTTTCATGCATGTGCTGAAAAGAATGCTGTGATGAGACAGAGACGCCCGTTCTCTAAGTCAAAGAGAGTTTCATCGGCCCATTTTGCAACTACAGTGTCAGGCTTAAATGCAAACACTGAACCTGACAGCTAAACCAATCAGAACTGGAGTCTCTCAAAGTCTATTCTTAATTCATCAATACTCAAATCTTAACATAAATGCATTGGTGTTTCAATGACAGAATTAAAATCCACTGTTCCATAAATATAACTTTTATGTGAACGGTCTAGAAGATCTTCCTTACATTTGATGCTAACAATTATAAAGACAATCAGTAGTAAGATGTAGAAAACGAAAGAGCAAAGTATCTTTGACTTTTATATTTAAATGAAGAGAGATGATGAATAATGTATTTTGGGGGTTCTTTCTTGCTGAAACCTTTGTTAAGGTTATATAGAATGTCCATTTGTTATAATTTTGTTTTAGAATCAGACAAGCAAAATTACACCTTCTATACTTGTAGGCTTCATTTTTATATAATAATTCATCTTAAAATAATCCTAAAATGCCATTATTGTAGAAACAAACAAAAAATTCCACAACGAAAGTCAAAACTTCACACATATGAATGCAAAACTCTGGTTTCTGTTATTGTGGAGAAGCAATGAAAAAAATGAACACATTATCACGGAGTTGAATAATTAGTATCATGCATATTACAACATTGATTACTGATCACTAATGGCTGAAATCTTGCACCCAAATTTCTTAGTATCTTATATTATACTGATAAAAACAGATCTTCATTATTAATAAAGGAACATAAGAGATGCATTATGAAAGATGGAAAGAAAGAAAAAAAAAAGAAATTGGCTGCAATTTTGAATAGAGGAATTTCCGAAATGAACCTGTATCATTCAAACCATTAGAACACACCCAGCAGAGTGAGACAATTATCTGCTGGACGTAATAAGACCTGTTTCTTTTGGTTTGCAAAATCTAAAGAAACCCAACCCAAAACATCGTCTGTAGGTCTGACCTACTTTCTTTTTAAAAATATGAATCCCTCTTGTGGTCTTATTTTAATAAGCAAGAGAAGAATCTGGCAGCCATTATATAAGGGAAACCAAGCCAGTGTATACAACTGTAACACATTTGCTTGTTGCCGCTACAAAAATCCAAAATACATTTTAGTCTTTTGACCTTCCAAAGTATACAGATGCATTCTCTTGAGAGACTGCTATAGAGGACTTAGTTCTATAGGAGGATGAGATGTTTTGTTTAGATTTCTTGAAATTTCCCAACATTGCTGTAATCCCATTTCTCTTAACATGAAAGGAAGATAACCCCAGATTGGGTAGCCATCAATTAAAGACAGGAGTCAACTTCAAGGGAAGTTATTTCTAGCTCCAAAACAGTCCAAACAAGCTGTTTCCAATAATATAACAGTCCTAATACAACAAGCCAAAGGACATCTAGTCTAGCATTCGTATTAACTGCTCCAGGAAGCTCCTAAGAGCACCTTAGGGATTGTAACTTGTTTATACATTCATCAACTAGTAGTTAGGATATACTGCACTTTACAGGAGGAAACTTACTGCCTAATGAAAATGTTTTCTTCCATGAATTTGTCTGGTCCTCTTTTAATGTAGTTAAAATTTAACTACCGATGGAGTAAAGAAGTACTTCTTTTTATACATCTTGGTTTCCTATATTTAGCTTTAATGGATGTCTCTATTCTACACATGTGAGAAACTGAGGGGGGGAAATCTCTGTGCTTGATTTTTATTCATTTCTATTATGTTGCCTCTTTACCTTTTCTCTAAACTAATGGGCCAAAAGTTGTAGTATTTCCTCATAGGATAGCACTTCTAAGCTTGGTTGACTTTTTCAGCATGAAAGACTGAAATTATAGTTCTATTTCTAACAGTGGGCATAGCTGGTAAAATGACCAAGGGTGTTATAATATATTGCAAGTTTCCACTCTTACCAATATATACATATTATAAACTTTTGTAATAAAATTGAATAAAACCCCAAATAAAGCTAATCTTTATAATAGTACCACTACAATAACATGTAGTCCCCTACTTATGACCACAATCGGGAACAGACTTTCCATTGTTAACAAGGCGGTTGTTATGTAAGTTGTGCCCGATTTTATTACCTATTTTGCCATGGTTGTTAACCAAATTGCTGCAGTTGTTAAATGAATCATGTAGGAATTAAGTGAATCTGGCTTCATACCAACCTAGCTAAAACTCAATTTGAAGTATTTAGAGAGCTATTTGAATGTCACAAAGAAGAAAGTCAAAAAGTATGAATATAGTCAACTACCTAAGACTCTAAGCAAAGCCCTACGAGTAACAAGTTCTTGGATCTTATGCCCTATTTAGCATAAATATTATATAAATATGACACAAACCAATCAACAAAAAAAACAACAACCCAAAATTGTATTTACTCAATCTTTTTTTTTTAGCCTCCATTTCTCAAAACTGACAAAGCAAAAGCAGTGTTTCACTAGAACTAAAGTAATATGTATGTTATTATTCATCATTTTATTACTATTATGAAATATCCATGATTGTGTTGCAAGATGGGCATCCGTTTACATCTTATTAAATGTTTACATCTTATTAAATACAGAAAATGTAAGTGTGGTTTCACTGAAGTTCTTTGCTACTTATACAAACGAAAGCCAGTTTGATCCAGTGGTTAAGGCACCAGGCTAGAAACCGGGAGATTGTGAATTTTAATTCCGCCTTAGGCATGAAAACTGACTGAGTGACTTTAGGACAGTCACTCTCTCTCAGCCCAACCTACCTTCACAGGATTGCTGTTGTGAGGAAAATAGGAGGAGGAAGGAAGATTAGGGATATACAGTATGTTACCTTGAGTTATTTATAAAAATAATAAAAGCGGGAAATAAATGACATAAAAAATAAAAAATTTCCAGAAAGAGAAAAAAAGTTTTGAAACTCAGAAACTTCAGACAATTTAACCTGTAGCAAAACATACGGCAGTTTGTGACACTCCAATTATGAACAAATGTAATAATTGAGGTTCCAAAGGAAGAGTATGGAAGGATTCAGCTCTGTGTCAGGCCCTATTTATAGGTTTTCCTGTAAGCAATGAGCAAAAGAGGCATACAGGCTTTTTAATTCCATAACAATCTTATGGGGTATAAAACACTGAGAAACAGTAACTGGTCCAAAGTAATCATTATTGAACTATGAATGGGTCACTAAGAAAGAGATAACAGCTGCATTGTAATCATAGCAATTTGTAGTAATATACATTAAATGCCCCAGAGGAAAAACAAGTTGGAAAACTGAAAAAACAAACATTACCTTTGGTCAAAGGCATCTGGAATAAACCCGGAGACAAAGGAGTTTGGTAGAAAAGCAGAAGAACTGAAAAAAAGGTTTTAACTGAATTATTGTGGGACAACCTAATAATGATCTACCAGGGTTTTTTTTATACCAATCAGCTAACATTTCCAAAGTACTAAAGCTGTTCCTATTTAAGTGTCCTTGAGAAATATAGCCAATACTATCAAAACTAAGACACAAGCATTCTTACATTCTACAATACTCATACCTCAGAAACAAAAGGCTGAATGATAAAAGAGACATAGAGTGAAGGGGCGTTGGTCTTACCTGATACGCCTCTTCTCATAGGGTGGAGCTAACCTCCAAGAGTGGGATGACACCGTCCCTTCAGCCAATGAGGACTGAGTCTGTCAAATTGTATATCTTCGTCCTCTTGCCTCATTATCCCTCTTTGACGAAGAACGAAGCACAGACTCGTCGTGTAACTCCCAAAGTCAAAACACAAACAAGAAGATTACAATTTGCTGGCCAGAATGTTCAGCAGGTCACCATATCACGTCCGGAGTCAGTCTAGAGAAACCTAGGGCGGGATTGGAGGTTAGCTCCACCCTATGAGAAGAGGCGTATCAGGTAAGACCAACGCCCCTTCTCCATAGTGGGTGGAGCTAACCTCCAAGAATGGGACATACCAAAGCCGTGTGTCCGTTGGGAGGGCTAAGACTGACTGGACTCCCCCGCCCGGGGTACTACGTGCTGTAGAACCAGTCGTCCGAACGCCGCCTCTGCCGATGCAAAAATGTCCAGCTTGTAGTGGCGGATAAAGGGCGAAGGAGAAACCCAGGTGGCCGCACGGCAAACCTCCTCGATGGAAGCTTGAGTGGACCAAGCGGTGGTGGTGGCAGCGCTGCGGGTCGAGTGTGCCGTCACCCGGGCAGGCCGAGGTAGGGACTGCAAATCATAGGCCTTGGCTATAACCCCACGCAGCCAACGCCCAACGGTGGAGGATGACGCCTTCCGACCCAGGGACACGGGAAGAAATGAGACAAAAAGCGCCTCAGTTTTGCGTAAAGTCGAAGTCCGTTTGATA
>QLTV01003186.1:557088-580323 GCA_003457575.1 Thermophis baileyi
CCCCAGACACCAAATGATGGGTCTTGGCACGTGCCTTAACGTGGGCCTTGCCCGATTCAGCCATGTGCACAGCTATGTCGGCTCAAGGGCGGGCCCTGTCTCAGCTGGTATGCACCCAAGCAACTGCCGTACCAGGCCAGACACACAAGTCCTGAAAAGGCCTGAGGAGGTTTAGTTTATCCAAGTGAAGGGGCCCCTGTCACCTGTAGTACACAAAATGGCTGCCACCAGAAAGGACCTCCCAAAATGGCCGCCGCCTCAGTGAGACTGAAAAATGGCCGTTCCGGCAAGGGGGGACTCCCCAAAATGGCCACCGCAATGGAGGACCTTATCAAGATGGCTACCGGTATCGAGAGAATCACCAAGATGGCTGTCGGCAGGGTAGACCTCCCCAAGATGGCCGCCACCAAGATAGGACCAGGCAAATGGCTGCCGCTGTTGCCGAAGCGCTCAAAATGGCTGCCGCAGCTCAGACACTCTCAAAATGGCCGCCCCGCAACACCGAAGCCTCGGAACTGTCACCAGAGGAGCCGTTGAAAAGGGAGCGGCCAACCGGCCACAACGAGATCAGTGCGGGCGGCGATCGGGTGGCTGCAGGATCGGAGGCGGCTGCCTGAATGGCGCAATGTGACAGAGGGTTCAAGCCCTCAGCGCAGCCGTCCCGGAGCTCCGGGTCCACGTCCTCGCTAGATCAGCGGTCGGCGGCAGATGGTAGGTGGCTGAAACGGCGTTTCGGGGATAAAACCCACTGCCGAAGAAGGGGGGGTTGAAATAGCCCACAATGGCAGGCCGCAAGTTGCCGGCCCTCCCCCCAAGCGGGAGAGCGCGAAGCTCAGCTGGCCGTCGGCTACTCGAGCGCGAACGCTCCTGTAGCAGCGGATCGTTCTAAATTTGACAGGCCAGGCCGCTTAAAATAGGAGCCGGAATGGGAGCGATTAGGCGAAGTTCACAAGCTCTCCAAGGCCACAACGGTCGGAGGGAATCAAAAACTCCTGAGGAAAAAAGGCCCTCGGCTCAAGCCGAAACCAACGGCTGAAGCCGTAGTGACGACTGCCCTCGACCCAGCGACAGATGAGATAATCAGCTGGGGAGACTCACGAATTGTAGAAAGTTGGAAATTCCTCACAGAGTGGGAGCAGGCTACACGAACGTCCTTTCAGGCTGAGGACTGAGTCAAAGAGGGATAATGAGGCAAGAGGACGAAGATATACAATTTGACAGACTCAGTCCTCATTGGCTGAAGGGACGGTGTCATCTCACTCTTGGAGGTTAGCTCCACCCACTATGGAGAAAGACAAGGGAACAAAGTTCAGAGGCTCTATTTGTTTTTGTTATTTTAATATATACTATAATGCTTTTCTTTTACCAAAATGAGCTTCCAGGATCAAATTTTGTTTTTGTTTTTTCCTGTGTCCACACTACTTCAGGATCATATACCACTAAAATCCATTTCTTTTCCGAGATGCAAAGTGACAGATATTTTAAAGGAAGGAAAAGTAACCTTTAAGAAGAAAGTAACAGCTAAGAAAAACAGGTGCCAGATTTTCCAATATTTGTGGTCATACATTCATCTACTTTGCTATATGTGCTCTACATACATCAAATATTGTTAAAACAGCAATATATTACTTCTGTATACCTATTAGATTCAGTTAAGACTATTGTCATATCAAAACAGCAATTGACAAATATTAATTCATTCATCACGGAATGTAGGTGTTTGGCCTCAGCAGCAAATGATCCAAATGACTGACTCTTAGCAGTTTAAAAGAAAATTCAAACTAGATAAACATGTTCCACTTGTAATGAACATGGTTTATCCTTTGCTGTATTTTCATATTGTCTTTCATTCTGCTTCACTAGGAAATATTATTAAGAATGCCAACACTCCATTGTGAGCAGCCCTTGTTTTGATCTCAATAAGCAAAAACAGAAATTTAATCTAAAAACAATTAATTTAATGTACAGTACTTTCTCTTCTCTTCTTAGGCCGTCAGTAATTTGTATCAAAGGATTCACAACATTGAGCAAATACAATTATCCTAAATTAAAATCACAATGTTAGGTAGGTCTAGTTATGACCATTTGTTCAGTGACTGTTCAAAATTATGACAACGCTGAATGAATGGTAGTTACAAATGGTCCTCAAAATTTTGTCATTGCCGGAATAGACACCAGATAAGACCAGCTTGGTTGCATAACGAGCTCTCTGCCAAGCTGAGGGACAAAATGGGCAAGTATTAAAAAATGGAAAGAGGTGTTTTTAAGTAGAGCAGAATACCAGCTAATAACAGAATCTGCAAAGATAGAGTCAGGAAGCCTAAGATTTAGAATGAACTAAGGCTTGCAACAAATGCTAAAAATATAGTTTCTTTCCATGTATAAGTAGCAAGAAGAAAGTCAAGGAATTGATTGGTCCACTAGTGAGAGAAAAAAGTAAGAAGGTGACAGACAGCAGAGAGAAGACAGAACTGCTAACTCCTGTTTTGTATCTGTCTTTACATAAAAGGAAAAGCAGCATTGTGAGTGAAAGAAGAGGAATGCTGGTCCAAATAGATAAGGAATTGCCTAGGTGCTCTGAATAAGTCCAACTCACCTGGACCGGATGGTTTACATCCCAGGGTACTGAAGGAGCTGGCAAGATGTGATATCAGAACCACTGAATGAAATCTTAGGAGCATGGGGATTAGAAAAGATTTGATGTGATTCTAATTTTAAAAAATGGGGGAAAACAGATCCAGGAAACTAGAGACCAATCAGCTTGACATGAATACCTGAGGAAATCCTGGAAAAAGGTAATAAAGATTGGGTTTGTGAGCACCTAGAAATGAACAAGGCAATTACTAGAAGCCAGTGTGGTTTTGTTAAGAACAGGTCATGCCAAACAATTCTTATTGCCTTCTTTGACAAAGCAACTAACTCAGTGGACCAAGGCAACGATGTAGATATAATATACTTAAATTTCAGTAAGGCATTTGATAATGTAGACCACAATCTATTTCTTAATAAGATTAGACTACAGTACCACTATCAGATAGATTAGCAGTTGGCTGACCAATCTCAGCTTGTAGTCCTTAACGTAAAAATATCTTTGTAGAGGGAAATAAGGAGTGTCTTGTTCTGTCTTGGGCCCAAAGCTCTTCAACAATTTCTCAAATGAAGGGGCACTAATTATATTTGTGGATGACACAAAGTTGGGGGCATTGCTAACAATTTGGAAGGTACAATCAAAATTCAGAAGATTCTTTACAGACTTTGAGCATTGGGTCCTATCCTACAAGATGCAATTCACTGGCAATAAAAGTAAACTCCCAAACTTAAGCACAGTTACGGAACAGGCAGTACTTGGCTCAATAGTAGTGTTTATAAGAGGGATCTTGGTGTTCAGGTATGCCACCACTTATTATGAGTCAGGAGCATGCTGCATCTGCCAATCCCGGGTTGCATCAACAGAGGATAGTATCAAGATCAAGGGAAGTAACATTACTTCTCTATACTGAACTGATGAGGCCGTATTTGGAATCCAATTATGGTTACCACAATACAACAAAAATATGCTGAGGTCCTATAAAGAGTGCAGAGAAGAGCAACAAAGATGATAAATGGCCTGGAGGCTAAATTTTATAAAGAACGGCTAAAGGAACTAGGTATAGTTATCTTAATATATTAAGAGAAGACTGGGGGGGGGTGGGGGAGATATAATAGCCAAAACTTAAAAGGCTGCCAAAGAGAAGCAGGCATCAATCTAATTTCCATAGCATCTGGGAGAGAGAACAAGAAAGAGATCTTGTTCTCTCTCAGATGCTATGGAAATAAGGGAAATAAGGAAGAATTTCCTGACAGTGAGAACTATTAAGCAGTGGAACAGCTTGCCTCTTGGTCTTGTGGGTGCTCCATCACTAGTGGTTTCATGAAGAAATTGGACAAACATTTGTCCAAGATAATATGAGGACTCCTACCTTGGGCTGAGGGCGGGGGTGGTTGGACAAGTAGACTTCCAAGGTCCGTATAGTTCTATGATGCTATGATTGTTGGCTTCCTGCACTGTAACAAAACTGTAAGTGATATGTGAAATAAGTCTAGTGATGGGAATATTTTGCTGTGCCAGAAGACTATTATAGTACAACATCTGAATACTGACCAGAAAATAAGAATATTTGAATTTAATGAAACTTTCTTTTGACACATGTCACAAGAGTGTGTTGTAAAATTCTCACAGTTATGTTATCAGCACTTTTTTCTGACTTTACCTTTATTTGGATTGGATTAAATATTATTCATAGCATAGAATCACCCCTTTCACATTTTTCTTCCTCTCCCTTCCTCGCTGTCTTAAATAATTGAAATTTATTATGACGTCAAAGTTAGTGGATAAAAAAAGAATCTACCCAACTGGATTGTTGTTAAACATTTAATTTGCAATAACAGAGAGATCTGAAAATTAAATAGTGTGATTTCAGTTGATTTAAATAATAGTAAAGATCTGGATTACTTGCAAACAATCCTACTGCTACTTAATTTGTCAAAATTTATCAGTAATATTTCAGTCTCATACCAATCTTCTAGAATGCATTGGGAATATTGTCAAAGAGAAATAGTTCTGCTACTTAAAATCAGTGTGATTTCAGCCAAATGCTCAAGCAGTTTACATTTCAGAGATTTCACTGAGTTACAGCTTTTCACTTCTTATAATTCTTATTTGAAAGAGTTAAGTTTTGGATTTCACAGTTCAATGTTTTCAATGCTTATATCTGTAAATATACCTAAATATAGGATATATTTTTTTTGCTATCCTAATTTAAGATCAATGATCTTTAAAATTAATTTTTGTCTATTCTTTACAGAGCAATTCTGCAAGGAGGATCCTTTCTTTGTTTCACAATCTGATTTGAAAGTTGAAGAATACACCACATGGAGCTCCTATCAGCATACTTCCTTGTTTGCTATATTGTTTGTGTGCCAACACTAATGATTGTCAGCATGCCTGTGGAAAGAGTATTAGTTCCCAGCTGCTCACTGACAGTAGGTAGTGGTCAAAACATTATTCTGTGAGTTTCATAAAATAAGCATATTGTTTTACTTTGGAATGGCTACTTGCTCTACCTTATTTTATCTACTATCTATCTCTCTATCATCTATCCAGAGGTGGGTTCCTCCTGGTTCGCCTGAACCGGTAGCAACCCGCTGATGACGTCAGGGAACCAGTTCGTTTGCTGCCGGTCTGTTGACGGCACCATCTTTTTTTTGGAATTTTTATTTTATTTTATTTTTTGGAATTTTTTGGGGAATTTTTTTTCTTCTACGCATGCGCAGAAGCCGAGTTGCCAGCACTGTGCATGCGCCGCCATGTTGTTTCTGGCTTTTTTGGGGGGGGAATTTTTGGCACTTCATGTGCATGCAAAGCGCGTGCGCCCACGAGGCGTGCCCACGAGGCGCGGGAGGAAGCAAACCGGCGGCGAGGTAAGTTAGAACCCACCACTGCACCTAGCTGACTAATTCCTACAAAGAAGAAGGGTCCAGAAACAAGGTAGAAAAGAGGCAGAAGTCAGTGTTCCAAATTAGCAAAGTCTTAGACAAAGAACAGGTTATGTGATAGATGAAAAGAGTAAATCCATCTACCTACCTACCTACCTACCTACCTATACATGTTCTGGATATTTTTAAGCAAAAGAATATACTTAATATAAAAAAACATTATTTGAAATGTTCCCTATAACAAATACTTCTCTTCAAAAATTATTCTACCTTTACAAAAAAAGGGACATTTTGGATGCAATAATGAAATCACTTATTGAAGACAGTCAGTGCAACTATTCAAGAATGAGAAAGATTGATGAAGAATGATGAGAACAAGATACCATCCAAATATGTTGAATTAAAATCAAGAGTAAGTGTTCTTAAGGGATAATCTTAAATCTTGTCTCAGTTATTTTAACCATGCCCATAAATGAAGTGTCGATAAATAAATTTTTATAATATGATATTTTATAATATAATATAAAATTATAAAAGTTAGCTTTAGATGCTAATGCTTGATTTAAAATTTTTCTGTATCATATATGTGCTATGAAACTCTTGGCATTTTTCATATACAATATATGCTATATATGAAACTAACTATAAAACATAAAGTGATCAGAATATGTTGTTAATATTCTGATCTTAATAACAGAATATGTCTCTTCTGTTTCTCTCATTAACTATCAGTGTATAAAACACAGCAGTCACTGCTTGCTAAAGAGAAGCAGTATTGTACAATTCAAGAAGAATGTGATATGAAGATGTAATTGGAGAATATCTTCATGAGGAGACAATCAATGATAGACATTTTTTGAATTCTCATTTTCAGCATAAATATGAATTCTTCTCCCTTATTAGAACTTTAAACTCCATATGAAAAAATATCCAGAAGAGAAGCTAGATATTGCGTTTTGATATGTCCATAGTGAATGCAATTAAGTTGTCTGAATAAGGATCAGGCCTGGATTGCAACCTTAATATGACATAGCATAATATGCAAGTAAATGATTAAGTTAATGCAAACAATTTTAATTAATCTCTTCCAGCAGAAAGACAAACTGCATTTCCACATAGCATCTTTTTGCTCTGCAACCTCCATTACCCCCTCTGGAAATGGGTTGGAGGATGATTATGCTCTCTATTTCCACCATAATGAATAATAATTAGTTAACAATGAGTCACATTAATGAGTTATGCCAAGATGAGGGGGAGTTAAACAAAAAAAATCCCCTCCCATGGTGATGATTTTAGCCTTCATGGTAACATTTTTTTTAAATATAATTAAGTGAAGATTGCTCATTTGGGTATCTATGGTTGTATAGTGTAGGATACATATACTTTGGAATCCAACTACATGTACACTAATCTGCCTTAAATACAATATTTAATAAGTAAATACATAAATAAAGTGAGAAACATCATCTTGACTGGGATTCTAGTGAGGGTTTAGAGGCTCCGATACAGGTTACAAAGCCAATACTCTTATAACATGCATTATCAAAAATATTCCTTATGGTCTTTCCTCCAAATTTGTTTAATTTATTAATCAAATTTATTTCACTGAAAGTGATTCTAGACTGGACCTAATGTAATTTGGAGGAAAGAATGTTTCATAAGGTGGACGCCATGCAGAGAAGGCATTTCTCCTGGGACCCATCAAATGAAAGTCCCTGTCTATATAGGGGAAAAACTGCATGAAGGCTCGGTCTGTCCCCAGAATAACACTCTGAAAACTGAACAGAACGGAACCAAATTAGGTATGTAAAGAAGCCAGAAAAAGAAAGATTGAGTTTCAGAATGGCTTGATCAATCCAAGGGTTGTGGAGAAAAATATTCCAGAAAATAAAAGCCTAATGCAGTCTTATGAACTCAAGTGTTGGTGACTGCTCCATTTCAACTTCCTCTTCAACCTGTTCATGTACCTCAGCAGAGTATATGCAGCCTCCTGCCCCATGTATTCTTGTGCACATATGTACCCAAGTAGACACAACATGAGGCAGTAACAGAATTAACACAGAGATATATAATGAGTTACTCAGTTATACAAAAGTAAGTACAGTACAGACATCTTATATGGCCACAGATGGATGTGCTCTGCATGATTTTCTCACTTTGTATATTAATTTCAACCCAACAGAACCTATGTGTGGCTTACAATTGTTTATCTGCTTGCCAGTCTATCTATGGAAAAATATTCCCAAAACAGAATAGCATAGGATCAAAAAGTGATGCGGGGGAAGCCAGGAAAAGAAAGACCACATTCAAAAATGGGTCTGATTCAACTGGGACTGCAAGGAAAAAAAAATCATCCCCCCCCCCTGCATCCTTAGGGTGATGAATTTGGAGTTCAGCTTAGAAAGGTCCTGATTCCATCATACTAAGCCTCCCTCCTCCTTTCTATTCATATGAGCCACAGCAGAACTATTTTAAGGAGCTGTGAAGATTTCCAGAAGCCATGATCTGCATGCTTTCCAATTGTAATGATCAGATATATTAATGTAGTTTATAGATAGATTAATGTAGTTAATCTATCATGTTTTTCTCAGCCCTATAAGTTTCCCTATCCATAAAGATTCAGCAATAAACCATGATTCTGTGGTAGCCTTCTTTAATGATGTAGAATTGTGTTCTATTAAATACTTGTGCTTTGTATTAAACAATTAGTCACAATTTGTAGTATACATCCATGTTCAGAATAAGTTTCTGCTGAACAGTATGCAGGTTTCCTGGATAGTAGATTCTTATGATACTGATAATAAGGAAAAATTATTATATGAGGTAAGGCAGATGACTCTTTGCTTTATAGTAACATAACTTGTGGCTTCCAGAAAATAATACTAATTTCTCTCATTAGTCACATACTTTATAGTTATTTGGTTCTGTATTCAAATAGTGACTGCCCATATGTAATGGATAGTCTCTGTTTATTCAGAAGTAAGTCCAGTTGTGTTCAGTAGAACCATTTTCCCAATAAATGTGTATGATATAACAAATGAGCAGCTGTATGATTCAACAAAATAAATTTATATTGTTTTAAAATCCTGTTTCAATTTTTCTTTACAAAAGGTTATTTCCTGCTGATCATGAAACACTGATGTATACGCATCATGGAAAAAGCAAGAAAAAAACTAAAAACAATAGTATAGTAATATAATTGTAATTCTGAAGGGTTCTTGGTGCTCTCTGAGGTTGTTTGTTTTCATGCAGAGGTTTCATTACCCAAACTAGATAACATCATCAGTGCATAGTTGGGTAATAGAACGTCTGCAAGAAAACAACCCAGTTCAGAGAGCACCAGGGACCCTCATTTCAAACCTGAGCTACAAATATTCTCCCTTAATTGTAATTCTGCTTGTACATACTGTATTTGTAGCACTATAGATGTTATATTTGCTTCCTAAGGATGCAGCATAGAAAGAGCAATGGCAATGCACAAACACTAGTATAATATTTGGAAGTCGTGCAGACTGTGACTATTACCTCTTACCTGTTTACCTTAATATAATATTTAGGTTTGTGTCAGAAAAACAAACTTTCTGTTCTTCAAGTGGGTATTCTGAGACTTCACGTATATAAAAATGTGCATGTACAGTCCTAAGACAATGATAATTCTATTAAAATGTATAAAAGGGATCAGAACATGAATGTGATAGAAAAAAAGCATTGGACTGTCTTTTGCACATGCTTACAAATACAACAGAGCTGTATTGTGCTATACGTGTTGAATATGTTGAGCAGGAAAAAAAATGACTGCTTTTGGTAGGATTTTGATGTGCAACCAGCTTTAAACAAGACTTTAAAAATTTATTTCCTGCCCTACTAACAAAATAAAAAGTTTCTCAAATCTAGGGAAGGAAAACATCTCTCCTTTTAGACAAAGGAATAGAAAAACACAAACAAGTAGGTTACTGTGACAAGTGGAATTATTTTATAAATAAATAAATAATTATTTTATTTATTAAACTTACTGTACTACCAACTAGCAAGATCTCTTGGCATTTTACAATCAAACATAAAATCAAAATCAATTGAGAAATACTTAAGCATGAAAATTGACAATGAAAGGCCCCTTTAAAAAGGTTTGTTGCAAATAGATCTTTTTGAATAAAATCAATGACATTAAGTTATCAACTAAACAGGAATTTCATTCCAGAAACCTAGAGGTGATTTTTGTTTGTTTGTTTGTTTGTTTGTTTGTTTGTTTGTTTGTTTGTTTGTTTGTTTGTTTGTTTGTTTGTTTTGGAGAAACATCCAGGTTTTTAAAATAGTACACTGAGCTGCTGATATAATACATCTTTAAAATCAAAATTAATTTGATTCTAGGACTCCACAGTTCAACCCTGAGCTACATATATTCTCTTCTCAGGTAATTTGATTCTACTCTGGCTTCACGTTTTCTGCTCCAAAGTGACTACTATTATAACTCTTACTTGAAAGGACAGAAGAGCACGGAGATGTGCAAAGATAAATTGCAGGAGACCTACAATTTAAACCAATGAAAAAGTGAAAAGGATAACATTCAGACAGGGATAACTTATTTCAGAAATTTGCTTTGATTTAAGGTAAGTGAAGAGTTTACCAGCCTATTGCCATTTTATTCTGCAGTCCCTTGATCTACTTTAAGGAGTTGGAAAATCTACTGAACAATACAGAATAGGGAGTTGCTAGAAAAGGATGAATTGCCGCAAAGAAAGTGACAGTAACCTTCTCTTTGGGGCAATTTCTCCTAGGTATCTTCATGCCCTGTCTCATATTGTTTAGGAAGTTCCCCTACCTCCAAGAAGCTTTTATTGTAGATTTAGAGAGCTGGAGAGAAAAAGGAAATAGTATAGCTAAATTATTATCTTAGAATAAAATGTTTCACCTGCCAGAAGCTCTCCATGATCTTAAGCAGAATTTTTTTTCCATTACTATTTTAAACTGGAGCTTCTGAGTTTAAAAAAGGGACTTAACTGCATGAAGATATGTGGAATATCAAACTGAGATCGGGGGCAAAGGGTCAAAAGTACTGAGGAAAACATAAAATGGTCATTTTTACCATATAAAATGTTGGCAGTGATATGTTCTTCAGGGCTTCTAGCAATGATTTCATGACAGAAACATAAAAGGTCACAACTTCTAGATTATGTAGCATAGGTGGGTCAAACGCAAAGCCTCTACCATAAAAGATTTGGAAAGTACACCAGAATTGGATTTCCTTTTACCAGCCATTTTTCTTCATAATGCTCTGTGCTGTGTTTTTGTTGCTTTAGAAGAAATAAAACAAACTAGCAAGCCAATTTTTTTTAAGGGAGTGGTTTCCCATAGTCTCGCTCCCTTCCTACTTCCTGTGAGATGCATAGAATCATAAATGTAGAGAAAAGGAACAGCAAGCATCAATATTAACTCTAAAAAGATAGCTTAGTGACAGCTCAGCCCCAAGAAGCTTTCACTAGATTGCTGAGGTTGAAAAGACAGGAATATTCATCACTTTCTTCCTTCTGAGAAAGTCGCAACAAAATTCTATTTCCAACTTTTCAATTGTAAAAAATGAAAATAAAGGTCAAATGAAAGCTTTACACTATGGGTAAAAAAGAGCTTTGGCATCCTTTACAGCACTGAAGTTTGCCTTGGGCTAGTTTTTAACAACAAATATATAGGTTATAAATAGAATATGAATAAAGTAAAGATAACATATTTATTCAGGTATTTGACCCACATTCTGCATCTTTCAAACAGTACACTGTGTACAAACTTTCTGCCAAATTAATACAGTCATATAATGATGACTGAAAAATTATTACTAACTATTAAAAGGGGCGTTGGTCTTACCTTCTTATCAGGTGGAGCCAGCATTCAGGATGGGTTGTCCTCGTCCACTCAGAATGAGGACCGAGTCTGTTACTTTTTGCCGGATCCGCCCTCCTGGGGCCCAGCTTTGATGAGACCAAAAAAGCAGACTCGACGTGGCTACCAACTGAACACAGGCAACGACAGGAAGGCTCCCCTTCCTCAACCCAACAATAATGCGGAGAACTCCAAGCAAAAAGTCAGTCCAAGGAGAAAAACAACAACAGCAACAACAACAGCAACAACAGTACCAGTCCGACAAACAAGGAGTATCCAGGAACAGACTCCTCAAGGGCGGGGCTGAATGCTGGCTCCACCTGATGAGAAGAGGCATATCAGGTAAGACCAACGCCCCTTCTCCATTGTGGGTGGAGCCAGCATTCAGGATGGGACATACCAAAGCCAAAGGTCCCCCGGGTGGGCATAGTCCAAGTCCGATTCAGTGAGACTCCTCGTGGACCCTCTGCAACACTCTACGGCTGAAGGCCGCGTCCGCCGACACAAACGAATTGATTTTGTAGTGGCGGATAAACTGAGAAGGAGAAGCCCAGGTCGCCGCCCGACAAACCTCCACCAAGGGCGCCTAGGACGCCCAGGACGCCGATGCTGCTGCACTACACGTAGAGTGGGCCGTGATAGCAATAGCAATAGCACTTAGACTTATATACCGCTTCATAGTGCTTTACAGCCCTCTCTAAGCGGTTTACAGAGTTAGCATATTGCCCCCAACAATCTGGGTCCTCATTTTACCCACCTCAGAAGGATGGAAGGCTGAGTCAACCTTGAGCCGGTGAGATTTGAACCGCCGAAATGCAGCTAGCAGTCAGCTGAAGTAGCCTGCAGTGCTGCACTCTAACCACTGCGCCACCTTGGCTCTTGATCCCCACAGGCCGCGACATAGTGGAGAGCTCGTAGGCCTTAGCAATCGTCCCACGTATCAACGACCAATGGTCGTGGAGGACACCTTCTGACCCAAAGATTGCGGCAAAAAGGCAACCAGAAGCGCCTCAGTCTTACGGAACTGGCGTGTCCGCTCAATGTAAATGTGTAAGGCCCATCGGACGTCCAGAGTGTGCCAAAGTCTTTCCGATGGATGAGCCGGGTTAAGGCAAAAATTAGGGAGGACGAGCTCCTGAGCCCTGTGAAAGATGAAATTGACTTTGGGAATGAACGAAGGGTCTAACCGGAGAACAACCCAGTCCAAATGAAAGACGCACAAGTCCTTCCGAATGGAAATCACAGAGAGCTCGGAGATCCGGCAGGCCGACGTGATCGCCATAAGGAAAGCAACCTTGTAGGACAGATGCCTAAGACTGGCCGACCTCAGCGGTTCATAAGGTGGACCCGTTAGAGATTTCAACACCCTGGAAAGGTCCCAGGTTGGGTAGTGGTGAATCACCGGAGGGCGTAGGTTGGAAGCCCCCCACAAAAATGGCGAACCGTAGGAAATTGCGCCAGAGAGTCTACCTGATCACAGGAAAGAACCGAAGACAGGGCCGCCACCTGCCGGCAAAGAGTGTTCGGGGAAAGTCCCACGTCCAAACCCCGCTGGAGGAATTTCAGGACGTTCGGAAGAGGTATTTGTAAATAACAATAGCAATAGCACTTAGACTTATATACCGCTTCATAGTGCTTTTACAGCCCTCTCTAAGCGGTTTACAGAGTCAGCATATTGCCCCCAACAATCTGGGTCCTCATTTTACCCACCTCGGAAGGATGGAAGGCTGAGTCAAACTTGAGCCTGGTGATATTCGATCTGCCAAACTGCTGGCAGTCGGTGATCAGCAGAAGTAGCCTGCAGTACTGCACTCTAACCACTGCGCCACCGCGGCTCATAGGCGAACAGCTCTCCGTTGCGCACCAGGAACAGAAGGATTTCCACGTCGCGGCGTAGATCCGTTCTGTGGAGGGACGGCGAGACGCCTGGATGGTGAGAATAACGTCTGGGTCATAATCCTGTCTCCTCAAAGTGTGCCACTCAACCGCCAGGCGGTCAGTTGTTACCACTGGGGATCCGGGTGTACCAACGCCCCCTGGCTGAGCGATGACTCGTTCACTGGTATCCGCCAGGGCGGAGACACTGACGGGGCTTTCAGGTGCGCGAACCAGGCCTGTCTTGGCCAATGAGAGGACCCGTGCCCCTCCTGGCTGGTCTTGGCCAGCAGGGAGGTGACACGAGGCTGGCTCCAGGCTATAATCAACGCCTCCTTGAGAGAGGGGTCCGACCCACAACCTTTGAAGGTTGCTGTGGTGAGGACCCTCCTCAAGAAGCCATACCTGGATCCAGCAGATGGAATCAACGCATCCTTGAGGGAGGGGTCTTTCCCGCAACCATTAAAGGAAGCGGTTGTGAGACCCCTCCTCAAGAAGCCATCCCTGGATCCAGCAGAATTAAAGAACTTTCGTCCAGTCTCCAACCTACCCTTTGTGGGAAAGGTTGTAGAGAAAGTGGTGGCACTTCAGCTCCTACGATCATTGGATGAAACGGATTATCTAGACCCTTTTCAATCTGGCTTCAGGCCTGGCTACAGCACGGAAACTGCTTTGGTCACGCTGATGGATGATCTCTGGCGAGCCCGAGATGGGGGTCATTCCTCTATCTTGGTGCTACTTGACCTCTCAGCAGCTTTCGATACCATTGACCATGGTATCCTTCTGGGACGACTAAGGGAGTTGGGAGTGGGAGGCACCGTGTTACGATGGTTCTCCTCCTATCTCTTTGGTCGGTCTCAGTCGGTGTTGGCAGGAGGACAGAGGTCGACCCCTAGACCCCTCGTTTGCGGGGTGCCGCAGGGCTCGGTCCTCTCTCCCCTGCTATTTAACATCTACATGAAACCACTGGATGAGATCATCCGACAACATGGGGTGAGGTATCAGCAATATGCTGATGATACCCAGCTATATATCTCCACCCCGCGTCAGTTCAGCGAGGCAGTGGATGTGCTGTGCCGGTGCCTGGAGGCGGTGAGGGTCTGGATGGGAGTCAACAGGCTCAGACTTAACCCTGACAAAACCGAATGGCTGTGGGTATTGCCACTGAAAGACTATGTTGACTGTCCAACCTTGGTTCTTGGGTGGGAGAAATTGTCCCCCTCAGAACGGGTTCGCAATTTCGGTGTCCTCCTAGACTCACAGCTAAGATTAGATCAACATCTGACAGCTGTAGCTAGGGGGACCTTTGCACAGGTTCGCCTGGTGCACCAATTGCGACCCTATTTGGATCAAGAGGCTCTCCTCACAGTCACTCATGCCCTTGTCACCTCACGGTTAGATTATTGCAACGCGCTCTACATGGGGCTACCCTTGAAGAGTGTTCAGAGACTACAGTTGGTCCAGAATGAAGCTGTGCGAGCTGTCATGGGTGTACCTAGGTACACCCATATTACAGCCTTCTACCACATAGCTCCCAGTGACCGGTAAGATCTCAGAGTTGGTCTCCTCCAGGTCCCGTCAGCTAAACAGTGCTGGCTGGCGGGCCCGCAGGGGAGGGCCTTCTCTGTGGTTGCCCCAGCTCTCTGGAACCAGTTACCTCCTGAGATCCGGACTACCCCCACCCTATTGGCCTTCCGGAAAGCTGTGAAGTCCTGGCTTTTCCGGCAGGCCTGGGGCCGCTGATCTCAATGTTACAATCTGTGAGATCCGGCCACGAATGGTATGTATGGTTTTTTAAATCGTTTTTTAATATTTATATTGTTTTAATGTTTTTATACTTCTGTTGTAAGCCGCCCAGAGTCCCTTGGGAGTTGGGCGGCATAAAAATGCAACAAATAAATAAAGAATTGAGGCGCCAGCAGGATCACCTCCGCCCACTGCTCCAACACCTTCTGGATGACCTGAGGCAGGATCGGCAAGGGAGGGAATGCGTATAGAAGACCCAACGGCCACTGTCCGCGGAGGGCATTTCAACCCCTCTGCGCCCTGGGACGGAAACCGAGAGAAAAACTTTGGGAGGTGGGCGTTCTCCGGGGTCGTGAACAAGTCGACCTGCGGGAGGCCAAAGCGGCTCGTGATGTCGCGGAAAAGGGACGGGTGCAGGCGCCACTCTGCATGGTCCACCTCTGTCCGACTGAGCCAGTCCGCCTGGGTATTGGAAACCCCGGAGATATGGTCCGCCGAAAGAGAGAGAAGGTGCCTCTCTGTCAACAGTCCCAGCCTCAGCGCCTCTTGCATCAGAGTTCGCGATTGGGTGCCGCCCTGTCGATTCACATGGGCCTTGGTGGAAGTGTTGTCCGTTAGGACCAGAACATGACTGCCGGCTAGGAATCATTTGAGGGCCAAAAACACCGCCCGAAGCTCTAGCCAGTTGATCGAGGATCTGGCCTCCATTTGCAACCACTGGCCCTGAGCTATCTGTCCTTGCAAGTGGGCCTCCCAACCGGTCAGGCTTGTGTCGGTAGTGACGACCACCCTGGGCGGATCTCGGAAAAGGCATCCTCGGGAGATTGCTGGCGAGCGCCACCAGGAGAGAGAGCAGCAAACCTCTGGAGGGACCAGGACTCTGGACGACGAGGTGCTGCGGCCCGCTTTCTGGAAGGGTAAAAGGAACCATTGAAGATCCCTAGAGTGTAAGTGTGCCCAAGGGGTGATGGAAATGCATGAAATCATTTATCCCAGGAGAGTGGACAAGAGGGCCAAGGGGACCCTATGCTCGTGTTGTACCTAAGCAAAAAGGGTCTTGATGCTGCCCTGCCTCTCCTGAGAAAGGGAAACCCTACACTCTAAGGTATCTACAACGGCTCCCAGGTGAAGGAGGGAAGTAGAAGGGGAGAGGTGGCTCTTTTCCAAATTGATGGAAAACCCGTGCTGTCAGAGTGTTAAGATGGTTACCTGGAGATGACGCCTTGCAAGGTGTTTCGAGGATGCCTGTACCAAAATGTCATCCAGGTAACACTGGACACGCACGGGTAAGGACCTAAGATGAGCCACCACTGTCGCGAGCATCTTTGTGAAGACCCAGGGGGCTGAGGAAAGGCCAAAGGGAAGAGCCCTGTACTGGAAATGCCTACCCGCATAGCAAAACCGGAGATATTGCCGATGAAGACGATTAATCGGTATATGCAGGTAGGCTTCAGTCAGGTCCAGGGAAGCTAGGAAATCGCCCTGCCTTACACACCGCAGGATAGACTGTAAGGAATGCATCTTGAACCATCTATATTTAATATACCAGTTCAGACACTTAAGGTCCAGAATTGCCCTTCATCCCCCTGAGGCTTTGGGGACCACAAACAGGATGCAATAAAACCCTTGCCCTAGCTGGTCCTGAGGAACCTGCTGGATGGCTCGAATGTCCAGTAGGTGCTGGACAGCCGAATCCATCAGGGCTTTCTTTGAGGGCCGTTTGGAAACCGGGTAATGAATGAAAGACATCGGGGGGATGGAGAGGAACTCTAGAGTGAGACCCTGACTGACAGTCTCAAGGACCCATCTATCCTGGGTGGTCCTTTCCCACACCTCCGAGAAAAGGGCCAGGAGACCTCCAATGGGAGGATCGTCCAGAACACTAGTGGGAGCGGCGGAAGGGACGGCCTCCTCCTCCGCTTCTGAACCCTCGCTTGAACTGCCTCCCCCTCCCGGATCTATCCTGAGGCTGGCGCTGCCTAGATCCAAACTGACCCTGGGGCCGGGAGAAGCTGTAGCCCTGGTCAGGAGCCCGAAAGGACCGCCCGGAATAGGGAGACTGGTGGAAATTGCCCCTCCTAGACAAGGATGGTAGAATCTTTCTCCTATCCCGAGTCTCTACTAGAATCGGGTCAAGAGTCTGTCCAAAGAGAGTCTGTCCCTGGAAGGGGGCCAATGCCAGGCGCCACTTATGGCGGGTGTCGACGGACCACTGGCAAAGCCAGTGCATGCGCTTAGCAACCACCGAAGCGGCCATAGCCTTGGAGGAGAAACGGGACGCATGGAGAGGCGTCCGCCGCAAACTGAGAAATCGTGAAAACTTTGTTCAAGTCCTGCTGTGCGTGCAGATTGGACGCCGGGATTTGATCTTGGAGGAGTCGCAGCCAAATTAAGGAGCGAGCAAAAAAAGAAGCCGATGAGGAAGCACGGATCGCCCAGGCAGCCGCCTGGTGAGCCTTGATGAGGGCCTGCTCAGTTCTTTTGTCCTCAGGCCGCAATAAGTCCTCCGACTCGCCCGGCATAGCGGTAGGCGTTTGAAGGGCAAGAACTGGAGCGTCAACCATAGGAACGTTTAGAAGCGAGGCTAACTCCGGAGCCACATTGAAATGCTTGCAGTCGAGCGAGTTAGCCATAGGCCCCGATGCCGGAGCCTTCCACTGTCTTTGGATGTTGTCCAAGAAGAGTTGCGGAGCTGGGACGAAGTCCACCTCCGGAGTGAACTCAGCAAACAACGGGTCAATTTGCGGGGACGTCGAGTCCGCAGCAGAAGTAGATGGGTTGTACAAACCCGCAGCAGAACGGGCCTTGTAAAGTAAGGACTTAAAAAGCCCGGGAGGGAACACGGCCGAGGAGGCCTGTTGTTCCTGTGGCATGTCTTCGTCCTCCGAGAGATCGTAATCATCCCTGTCTAAGTCAAGTAGGGGCTCTTGACCATCGAAATCCAACTCGTCGGAGTAGCGGTCTGGGCTCTGATGGCGAACAGTGGTCCCAGGCCAGATGAGGGACCCCTGGGAACTGACTGGGGCGGAACCGCCCAGAGATTATAGACATGCGGCGAGGCCCTGTTGCACAGCCACTGCCATCAGGACCTGTAAGTTAGCCAGGTCCAGGGAGACTGGAGCTACCGGAGCGTGAGCCCCTGATGTAGAAGGCAGGGCCTGCACCCCGGAGTCGAGGGGGACCTCAGAGGCCAGAGGCAAGAAGGCCTCGAAAGGCCGGCTGAACCCCAATGGTCCGCAGTACCCCTATATAGAGCCGGATTATCCAGGGACAATTGGTCTCCTGACGGGTGATGGGCCACTTGCTCAGCGTCTGGGCCCCTTGAGGAGGAGCCCTTATCCTGGGAGTCGCGGCTCACAGCCTGGCTACAGAGCCTCTTCAGGACTTTGTCCCTGTGGCGCTCCACCCTCTGTGGCCTTAGAGCTGCGGGTGCTATGTGAGGATTCCTCCACGTACTGACCTCCACAGGTTGATCCTCCTCTGGGGCATGGCGATTGGTTTTGTGAAGCTGTTTGCCCCAAGGCTTGTCAGAGGAATCTCCGATCGCCATTGTTATTAGGTCCTACAAGCAGCTGGAGAAAATGGCCGCCAGAAGCTGACACAAAATGGCCACCACAATTGACAGTTGCAAAATGCCAGGCTGGAGGGGAGCCAACTAGCCGCTGGTGCCGACCAGGGCTTGCCCTGTGAGGTCCAGGCACCTGGAACTGGCCGGAGACCTGAGGCTGAAAGCCGCTACCAGGCCAGATAATTCCGATGAGGCTGCACGAGTGTGAGCTCAAGCGACCGTCCAAGCCTCTTTTCAAACTGCCGAAGCCAGGTGGGAATCGCGTCCACCTCAGCAGCTGTTAAGCAAGCAGCAAGAATTATAGGAAGGGCTACGCAAGCTTGAGCTCCAGCGCTCGTCCTGGGCCCCTCAGCAATCAGCCGAACTAGATGGGGATGAGAGCCTCCACCCCGGCAGCGGCAACACGAGCGGCAAAAACAGAACGTGGGGGGGGGGGGATTGGTAAAGCGTGCCAACTTTGAAAAAGGAGAAAACCGTCACGGAAGGCGACAGAAGCCTGGTATTATGTCCGCGCCTTCTCCCCAATCGTCCGAGCCGCCTCGGGCACAGGGAGCTTCCCGCTCCAATGACAGCCATGCAATCCCTGCGTGGCCGATATGCAAAAAGCCCGGATTTACAGCCGCGGCAGGAACCAAAGCTCAGCTGCCAAAACGCCCGAGCGCCTCCGATGACAGAGAGGGCTTGGGCAAGACACTCACGAAGTCCAAAAAATAGTCCGTATTCGAAGCCAGAGAGGTTAGAAACAAGCATTCAGGAAGGGAGATCTGGGTAGCCACGTCCGTCCAGTCTGAGAACCGAGTCGAAGCTGGGCCCCAGGAGGGCGGATCCGGCAAAAAGTAACAGACTCGGTCCTCATTCTGAGTGGACGAGGACAACCCATCCTGAATGCTGGCTCCACCCACGATGGAGAATAGATGGTTTTAATATTAAATTCACAATAGATGTTACTCCTTATGATTTAAGTTTCTCAAAAATTATTTTAAACATGGAAGCCTGAAATACAAACTGTAAGTCATAGTACAAAATAGTTCATTTAGCAAATTAATGTTTTTTATTTATATATTAAAAATTGTAAGAGAACGGCTGAGTCAGGCAGCACATAAATTTAATTAATTTATTACAATTAAAAACTCAAAATCCTGTACAATAATACCTTGGAACTATACTATTTGATCAGTAAAACTGATTAGAATGAGCTATTCAAACTTTATAAAAATGTTGTTGTTCTTGCCATCTAAAATAATCTGAATTAACATTTTATTAATTTGTTTAATTAATTAATTGCAGCATTATTACTAATGCGGAATATTGGAAGAAATCTAATATTGATATTTGGCTCCATTTTCAGTACTATTTAGTAACTTTATAAATGACCTAGAGGATGAAAGGATTCTAGCCAAACAGACAAATGAGACCTAACAGGGTATTAAGATTTCTGAGAACAAAAGCTCAATTCAAAATGTCTCTAAGTCAGGGCTGGAACACTGGGTGAGACCAAAAGGGTCGTGTTAACCCGTGACAAGCTAAGTCATAGTATTTCAAGTCTTCCATCTTAACACATAAAAAAGGCATAGATACAGGTTTTGGGATATTGTATTTTATTGGATAGTGGATATTTTTGTAAGTCGAGGACTATCTGTATTTCAAATTCTTTGCCATTTCAGTGTTAAATTAGGAACTTATAAGAAAATGAGTGCTCTGGCCAGTTGGGTGTGGGCGTACTTCTTGCTTAAGATTTCTTCAGCAATGAAAGATTCCTAATATTAGTTAGTCTCAAAACTAGGAAGAATGACCAGGAGAATGGAAAATATAGTTTAAGATAAAAGATGAGCCAAAAAACCCCAGCAACCACCTTACTTCAACAATATAGTGATGATGTCTCAGCTAGCTCTGACTCACTAGGAAATGATATCCGATTCATTTAAAATTCTGATTTGGTATGTAACAGTTCCGAAAAAGTAAATCCATATTGGGAATCTCTTGAGAAAAAAAACCCTAAGCAATTGCAATATTAATTTACAAAAATATTAAATTGGGATAGAATTCTAGCTACTGCCTTTTCAGAAAGTACACAGTAGACAAGAGGTGAATAATGCAACTCATAGGTGGCATTAAAAAAATTCAATTTATTTATTTCAGCTTCTGAAACCCAAAACTCTTTCCAAATTGTCCAATACAAACAAATTTTCTCATGTACTTTCAATGGGCAACAAAAATAAAGTTGCATTTAATCTCCCATAAATATGCATGTTTACCAATTCATTCATTCATTCATGCATTCATTCATTCAGAAATAAAGTAAGTAAGTAAGTAAGTAAGTAAGTAAATCAATAAATAAATGGTTTCAGATAATGTTCAGGAGTTAACAATATGCAAGAAACTAAAGATGCTTTAATTCTGGATATAGCTGACCTAAGATTAATTAAGCACATAGATGTTTCTCAAAACCAATCACACTCGAGTTAATGTTAACTGGAGACAGAGAGATAGAACAGACTAATGAACTAGCTATAAGTTGAATTAAAATAAATAATTAAAATATGGATAACAAATCAAGGCTAAGCAAGTCTTTAGGTATTAAGCACTATACTTATGGAATGTGATATTTTCATCCCACTATATCAGCTACATTTGAAACATTCAACAGAATGAAGGGTTGGTTAACCTAAAACAGATGTGGTGCTTAAGTCATATTGATATGACTCAATAGTCTTACTTGTTATGACTAACATTATATATAACATTACCATTGAAAAGACATAACGTATTTGACAGAAAAAGAACTATGAAGAACATTTAAGTACTATATTGACCTGAAAGGAATACTAGTATTTTCGTCAAAATAATTTACCTTATAATGGTAATATTATCTTAGATTTTCTAAGAATATGAACATAGAAGAGGATGTAAGGGTTTCCCCAACTCTTTTTAAAAATCTGTGTCCAGATTAAATTTGGAGTTATCTTCCTTTATACAAACATAATTTCTGATCAAATATTGCTAGTCTACAACTGAAATTTGGAACACTAAAAATATATAAAACATAGCAAAATAATTTTTTTATATTATTAAATTTGCTTGAATAAAAATCTACTCTTCATGGGTTGCTTTATAGAAAGCATGTAATACAAACAGACTTGAATTATTGAATACATTGTGTGAATACAAAGTTGAAGAATTGTTGCTGAATTCAGTAAGAGTAGCATATAATGGAAATATTACCTTTAGCAATAGAAGTTGCCTTTTCTTTGGGGACTATTGAACTGATTAAATTCACATTCCTGTATATGTCTAAATACTGCTATTTTTTTTATTATTTTACGTTGCTATTTTATTGCAATGTGCCTTGATTGTTTTAATCCCATTTACAAAGTTTGATATTATGCTGGTCAGAATCATCTTTGATTAAAAAGTTTACAAGACCAATAAACTAACCAACCAACCAAAAGAATAAATAGAATACTTAGCAAATAGTTAAGTACAAAGTAAATCTAAGATATATGATGTGCCCCTTGGTTGTTTAATGTATTTATCAATAAATCTATAAAAAAATATTTATGTGATGAAGTTAAAGATTGGTTGGTGATGTGAATGTAGTGTACTTTTGTGTGGCAATTATGCCATGTTACTGGCAAAGGATTGGAATGATTTGCAGCAAAATCTTACTGTGATTATAGTTAGGAATACAAAGGAGCATTGGAAAACTAATGTTTCAAAATCCAAGGTAGTTGTATTTCAAAGGGAAAATGGATTGAATGGTAGCAAGTTATACGTAAATAATGACAAACTAGAGCAAGCCCATGTAGTGTGTACCTTGGGAGAATACTTATTAAAATGGAAAAAAAATGAATGATTTTTAAGACATGAAAAGTAGACATGTAATTTATTGGAAAAAAATAAAGTGAAAATGGCATATACTTGTGTGATTCTGCCATTTTCTTTATATGAAAGTGAGAGTTGGATATGCTAAGGATAGCAGAATGAATGGGAATGAGCTATTTTAGAAATGATTGTACAAAACAAGAAGAGATTGGGTCAAGAATGAATGGAGGTTGAACAAATGGACTGAATACAAAACTGAGGGAGCACTACAAAAAAGATATATATATATATATATATCTCTATATCTCTATATCTCTATATCTCTATATCTCTATCTATCTATCTATCTATCTATCTATCTATCTATCTATCTATCTATCTATCTATCTATCTATCTATCTATCTATCTATCTATCTATATAATGTTTTTTTCTCTGTTAAATCACCGAGCATGCGCAGAGTTCTGTTCTTGAACAGTCCTCGGGGAGAGTTGGGGTGAAAGGGCAGAAGGGAAACAGTGCTAATAAAAGTGAAGACCCTTCCCAAAACCAATTCACTTTTAAAGCCCGCAGGATGCCAACCGTTTCTTTTCAAAATATCTAAAAATATCTTTTTTAAAAAATCTCTCAGCAAGCCAGCATGCCCATTTTTATTTTTTTTTTTTCTTTTACAACAATTTTTCTTTTCTTTTCGAAAGATCTAAAACAAAACAAAAAACTTTCTGCCAGTCACCATTGCAATTTGTTTACCTTCGGCAAGCGGTCTCTCCAAGAAAACCTCCACCTGGGTATAAAAACTCCGGGGGGGGGGGGGGGGAACTCTTTCTTTTTAATCTGGGGTTTAAAATAATACACATATTTTTTTTTTTTTTTTTTTGG
>QLTV01003186.1:593213-620505 GCA_003457575.1 Thermophis baileyi
GTTTTGTGATCACGCCCCAATATCTTAGCAATTTCAAGACTGCTACATCCCTCTGAAAGACTTTTTACATTTTTTGACTTTTCAGAGTCAGTTAAATCTCTTTTTTAGCCCATTTTGCCTGAGTAAAAGAAGATGCCTAATAATTATGCACACCTTGATATAGGGTGTTGATCTCCTTAGGCCACACCCTCATTACACAAATACACATCACCTGATATGCTTATATCCACTAAGCATTCAAGTTTATACAGCTTGCAGGTGGAAAATATGCATGACAATGATGATATGGTCAAAATACTCACTTGCCTAATAATTGTGCACACGGTATACTAATAGATGGTATAATAATATGTGAGAAGGACCTTGAGAAACATGGTGAAGCGATGATGCCTAGGGAATGGTCAGATAAGAGAGGGCATGGCCTACAGCAGCATCATGGGCAGAGAAAAAGGCTCAGAAGGGACTCTCTTTCACTTCTCAGACTATAAAGGAAATGGTGGAAGATTTGTACTTTCAGGCTTGCAAGATTCTGTTCATGTAACCTTACAATAAAGTAGAATAAGCTCATTTGGGATTGTGTTTCCTGACTGGTCAACCTGAGAAGGCTGACAACTACCTTGCAAGTCTGAAAATACAGATCTCTGTTAGAAAAGAGCCTGGATTTTATGCTCTTGCTGAAATCATCTGCTTGATGGGTCTCAAACTGTTCTATGTGGATTGAGAGATTAAAGAATAACAGGATTAACTGCTGTTAGACTGGATGATCGGAAAAGTGACTGTTTCTTCTCTGGGTGAGACACAATAGGACTGCACTATCTCTGGTAGATCACCTGCTGATCTGAAACTAGAGGGAAGGTCATATGGCAGCACGGCACCAGGTATCATCACTTAGTTATGATATCAGCGACACATCCAACTGAACAGTGATGCCACAGAGGTCCCATAGCTCAGACTCAAATCTAGCAAAACCAACTGGCTATGGATGCAAGAGATTTTACAAAATCAGTTCTCAAAAACGTTGCACTACTCTGGTGGAAGGTGTACAATTTGGGGTCTTCCTGGAGTCCCCTTTTGCTCAATGAACACATGACAGCTATAGCAAGAAAAGTTTTGGTTCAGATATAGCTGACACATTAATTATGCCATTTACTGGGTTGGGAAACCCTGCTCTTGGTCACTCGTGTGGCTTATTGGATTGCTGCGATGTGTTCTTTATGAGGTTATCCTTGAACACACCCAGAAAATACAAAAAGTCTAGGATGCTGCAGCATGAGAACCTACGGGACACCCCATTTTGCCCATGTGATGCACCTCCATTTCATAAGCTACACTGGTTATCATTTGGATTTCAAGCATACTTCAAGTGCTGGGTGTCACCTATAGATTCTTCATCATTAAGGCCCTAATTACCTTATGGGATTGCCTTTTTCAATTGTTTCTTGCAAGGTGTTGCAAGATTAAGCTAGGTAGATATGTTCTGAATCCTTTAAAACCCACCTTTATTAGTTGGCCTTGGACTAAAAATGAATGCATTTTCCCCGGCTCCCACCCCCACATCATTACTCCTCTCCCTCCCAGGCACACTCGTTGCATCTACCAAATTCATTTGTTTCGCCCATGATCTTGTAACCGGTCTGCGTCGTTCCTCACCCCCCATGTCCATCCCGTTCCGACGCTGCTCTGCCGGGCTCTCCTGCACTCGGTCCAGGTTTGCCATGCCTTCACTGGGCCAATCTCTATGCCTAAAAATGCCTTCAAAGTAATACCGGACAGCTCGGCATCACCCCCTGGGGAGAGACAGCCCAAGCAATACACGATAGGGAAGGAGGCAACAGAAGCCGCACCTCCATCGGTCAGCATTACTAAGACAAAAACAACAAAGCTAATTACAGGGAGGAGGCAAGGGTGTGGGCCCATCACGCACGCAATGACCAAATTGATCAGTAACACATAAAAGCAAGTATCTCTCCAATGGTGATTTTACACTCTGACGATGTTAGCAGGGGCTAACGAAAGCTAAGTGAATAATTTTTAAAAAAAGTTCCGGAGATCGTGATGTCTGTCGTTTCTTCTATAACTACACGTGTGTGTGTGTGTGTGTGTGTGTGTGTGTGTAAGGGGGGGGGGCTCAGTGTGTACACACACACATACATACATGTGTGTGTGTGTGTGTGTATATGTGTGTGTGTGTGTATGTATGTATGTATATATATATATCTTCACACATGAAGCATGCATGTGTGAGGATAGGACTGTATGATCACACTAAGCTGACATTATTCCCTTTAAGCTCTGGCCCATTCTCTGCTTCTTTTAGTATGTTGGTATAAGAATGCATCCCATAAACACAACACATAACACTCACTACTGCAAGGAAGGAATGCATCTTTTGTGCTGCACAGACCACATAAAAATATGACAGAGTGTACATGCACACACCCCAATCTATTTATCCATTAATGCATAGTCATCTTATACACCATGCCCTTCTACATAAAAAATCTCACATGTATTCGTAGTAGAAGACATACAGAATATGATGCTGTAGTAATACAATCCTTTCTGCAGAATGCTTCAGGAATATGTAATTAGGTTTGCTAATGAAAAACCGCCATACATATGGCTGTGAATCTGCTATGACTTACACTGATCATACTGCCTTCTAACTAAACTAAAAGACACATTTTATTATAAAAGTTTAATGAAGTTTTTCTTGTTTGCAAACTGTTAGAAACTTTCAAGTTCACACAAATGACATAGTAACAACAGCTGTAAAACCTACAAACGACATAGTAACTACAGCTGTAAAGCCTTGCAGTTTAAGCATTCAAGTATGCAAGCATTCATTTCCATGTGCAAACTGCCTGGAGGAACGGAACTCACCATCAGAAAATCAGATTATGACAGTACCTTTTCTAACTAGCAAATATTAAAGGGCATAGCTTGCATAAGTTGCAACTCATGAAACTTACATGTTTTAGTAAACACTAGTTAAACAGAACAATTGCTATCTTTTTCATATTTTTCATTTTCTCCTGACCATGTCAGGTTCAGAATTTTGAAATTCAATTAGACATGACTTTGGATATCCAATGACACAAGTCATTTCCAAAATTTACCTTTTGGTATAGGAAAAACCTGGCAATGATTCTCTATACATTAATACCATGCATAATGGTATTACTATACTATTACTATAATGCACTACACATGAGGTCTACTCTTCAAATAACTACAAATACAGCAACTAAGCTTCTGACAATACAAATTACATCTAGATAAAGCAAACAGCTTCACTATCTGCCCAAGTACTTCTAATAGCAATTCATGATACTGGCAGGTTTAATATTGTTTAAAATCTGTATGGGGCCAGACTAGGGGAACACTGTCAGATATATGAATTTATGTTTACTATAAGATTGTCAACAGAAAGTTTCTTCCGAGCTGCCTCACAAGCTTAGAGAGAATAATACTCCTCTATGGTATGGTATTTGTAGCACCATCTGAATGGTATTTGTAGCACCATCTGATAACCTCAGTCCTTTTAGGACTAACTTCTGGCTTATGTTTGTTTTCACTTTTCCTTGCTTTTAAATAAGTATGCTAATAAGTTTTATTGCTGCCATTTTATACTCTGGTTTTAATTGGAGCTCTATCCTTCAAATTATCATATTAGAACAGAAATTGCTGCAGGCTTTTAAAGCATTTTTGAGAGAGCTAAAGTAAATCTCTGCGGATGCTTTCTGGTTAGGAACAGATCCCAAAATCATTAAGCTTTCTAGTCACTACCATCATAAATTCCTCCTCCTTTATCGTACAACTTAAGCACTACGGCATTTTAACATTACTATTATTATAAGTGGGGGAGGTTATTTTTTTATTGGCCATGTTCCTGTACTTTTAGCAGAGCAGATAAGCAGAAATAAACCATGTGAATTATTATTATTTTTTTTGCTCTTCATGTCTAATCCAGCTCAGGGAGAGATACACCTGTTAAATTCCCACCTAGCAAGCTGGTGTTAGAAACAAAGACATCAGCAATACTATAGTCTGAGGGGGGGGGGGTGGAAACACATAATGCTATATTTATTGGTACAATACAACATGACCTGGGCAAACCTCTATCTCTGTATAACTCAAGAAAGTCAATGTAAGATGTACTTATAGGATTATTGGTAAAGCTTGGGAAGCTGCTTCAATGTACACTGTAACCATCCTTGCAACCTCATATAGCTAAATGATGCGATTTATGCAATCCACTGCAAATGACTTTCTAATCTAAACAGGCTAACTAGTATATTACTCTCAGAAGTATAATTATAGTAAAAAGGCAGGTGCAACTCCAAATTGTGCATATGGACGACTGGTACTATATGAAATTTGTGAGCCATATGGACAAGGTGGTACAGCAGGTGAAGACAGTACTGCTGAGATATAAGACCTGGAAGGATTTTGTATGATGGGACTTAAAATCACAACAGCCATTTCAAAACAGTGGCTGAACTTTTCCCACCTGGGCATATGTAAAATGGAAAGCAAGATTAAATAGCAGATATAGTCTTATCATGGCAGCAAACTTTTCTGTTGATGAAAGCAAGAAGGATGATTTGCAGAGAAAACTATAGAGAAGCCACATTTTCTACAGAAAAACTAAATGGATGTTCACTGGATCATCGCCAACAATGCATGGAATTGTAAGACTAGCAGAATTCATCTGCAAAAATCTGATCACCCACTAGATGGTAGGACAAAGTTACAATGTTCTGTATTGTTCTGCTGCTACTGAACAAAGACCAGATACATTAGCTCTACCGAACATTTGCTGATTGTAATTAATGGGAATCAGAAGACAAAACCTGACATATAGTCCAATCTTAGATATTGGAAATAGCTTCCCAATAGATATTATTTCAAATATTGGTCGAAAATGAAAGATGGTTTCCTATGTTGATACTGTTAGAAGAAGCTTACATGTTTAGTTTTTTAATCACGTGTCTGTCTCACTCTACTGTTGGAGCTCACCCAACCGATTTCAACTTCCATTACATCCTGCTAAATGATTTCAAAGTTATAACATGGCTAAACAGAAGCTGTGTGCTATTCTACTGCACTAAATACCATGTTTACACCACTACACTCTTTCTAGCCTACAGGGAAACTTTAAGCTATTCATGTGCATTTCAGAGACAGCAGAATCAGCCGCCAATTGACTGCCTTATTTTCTGGGAAAAGAGATTTCAAATCTCTGACCTGCAAAGATCACAGAACTGACAACTGAAAGAAGGAAAATTAGTTCTGAAGAGTCCTTTCTCACTTGATAAACTTTATCATCTTCAGAAAAGTCTTCAGTACCTCAAAGACAAGTAGCAAGATAATTGTAAATATTCTTCTAAGTGAAAGATGCATATATGAATCAATCGTAAGACAATGTTTTGCTTAGTCATTTACAATTTTTTTTTCAGTACTACAGTACTAAATTCCCCAATTTTCCAGATTATGTTTTTTCTGTTTACAAGGAAGTTAAATGATATGAAATAAATTTTATCAGCCAGAGTTACAGCTGGCAAAAGATAATAGATTACCTGATGGATCCATGTGATTTCTGTGTTTGAAGAGACAAAAGCACACATCAATATATTATTTTTCTACAATCCTGTAGTGTTATAAGGAAAATCTATAGAAACATGAGCTGATTTTATTATTTTGTTCATCCTTGTCATTCAGGTCACCTCTTTCTTATGTCTTCTACATGCCAACTTGTTATTTAGTTGCTTGCATTTATTCCGAAAAAGTATTAAGAAGTCTTAGTGTGCTTTGTGGATTGTTAAGAACCACTCTCCATTGCTACAACAAATACAAAATTTGTATCACAAAATTTGTTCAGAATGGTTGGTCTCGACCTTTGTATGAAGAGATACAGATGTGGCTGCTCTGTATAATCAACTTTGGTCAGTGGAAAGGGAAGGAAGCAATGTTGGACTGGTTTGTTTCAAGAGATTCTGATATAGTAATAAGTTTAAAAATGGCACATAGAAGAAAGCATCCCTGTTACATGTATATAAATGAAGTAAAAATTTAATTAGGCTAAATCATAACAAACCTTTTTAATGCTACCATAGCTAGAAATTATCCACCCACTACATTCAGAAATTAAATAGAATAAGCTATAAACGATATTAACAAACTATATGATTATTTTCTCTGCAAGATGGATCTCCCATGAAGAACATTTTTTTTACAAAAGGATTTGATGCTTTCAATAGTTTGGGCTCAATATTACTTAAGAGAATGGAACTATTTCCATTTTGTGCATCTGGAAAGGAAATTCACAATTCATTCCCTTTTCAGAAGGACCTTGGCAACAAAGTAGCAGTAGTTAACCAAGCTGACATCACACAATGACACAAACATGTAGCAGATGTAATAAATAAAATCAACTATAAATCTCATAGATACAAATGTGTAACAGCTATTATCTCTTTTTAATACTCTGTTTTAACAAATCATTAAGAATTTGCCTTTGAACATAAAGTGGCAAATGAAATTAAATAGCAATGTATTCACTTATTAACATGTCTGCATGCTCTTTCTCTCTTTCCTATGTAATGAAAAACTTTTGCATGAACTTTTAAAGACTGTTAATAAATATTTTGGAGGTGGTTCTGTATATTAACATAATGGATTTTGGCAAAACATAATAATATCTTTGAACTAACAGACCACAAACTTCCACAGAACTTAATAGCAAGTTTCATTCAATAATTTATTGGCTAGCTGCATTCATTTCCTGATCTGATTTTATGCAAACTGTTGAAAGTTTGTGGAGCTCTATTTAAAAAAATATATTAAAAAGTAAATAAGAGACATCTGAACAAATTTATAGGTAATTTAAGCACTGATTGCCAAAAAAATAAAAGTTAATGCTCCTGGCTTAGAAATAAACTGTACAGAAATCTGTAAGATTTTCAAGAAACCCTATCGAACTAATTATATTGGCAAGAACAATTTCTTCCTGTTCTTACTTAAGAGAAATTTTTAAAAAGTGAAATTAATCATCTCAAAATGGTCTCTCACACACACACACAAAATTTCTTCCTTGACAAAAATATCAAATATGTAAAATAAAACACCATAAAGAGAAACACAGTATTAAAAATAACACAATTATTTAAAAAAAAAAATTAAAAACCCTCCAATACATTGACAGCACTGAGCATATTTTTATGCAATGGCTTTTTTTTTTTAAAGAAAAAAAAAGATTCCTCTGGAAGCATACAAAGTGAAACCTACAAATGACATAGTAACTACAGCTGTTAAATGCTGGCATTTGGTCTTTTTCTCCATTTTCAAAAAACAAACTCAAAAGAAGTTCCTAATCTGTTTCTTCAAACCGAAGAAATGTGGAAAAAGGCCATCCTGCCAGTGGAAACATTCAAAATCAGAAAGCTCATGCTGAGGTTTGTTGCCGAGGCAGCGAACGGTCTAAAAAGGAACTTCTGCCAACTCAAATACTGTTTGCTTTCACACCCAAGAACAAACGGTGTGCGTGGCGGAGGCTTCCTCAGGGCTTAGTGCAGCTGGACCAGGCTGAATAAAGGTAACTAATGTCACAGCTACTGTAAATTTCTCATTTTTCTATCAGTAAGTCAGATTCAATGGAAACTAGAGTATGCTTCTCAGAGCTTTCAACTTCCCACAAAGACAGACGATACCCTATGTGGCTGCAAGCCCCCTTTTTTTAAAGAAACAGCAAGGAGCAATAGAGCTACCATCTATTCCTTAATGGGTGAATTGCTCAGGAAGATCAAGCTAATTCATGATGGATTTAGGTTTCCCAATCCGATGTGTGACTTTCTGAAGCTGGAAATGCTGAAGAACTGCAGCCTTCATTATAACCTTACAAATTAGAGATACCAAACCCTGCCAAAACAGACATTATTATGGGGAGGGGTTCAGCTCTGTGAAAGAACTGGCTCCGTCTCCCATCGCCACCATTTTCTGGGGCACAGCAAATCTGAGCCAGAATAGTGAGTTTTACTCTGCTGAGTGATTAAAGTAAGGTGAAGGAGTTCGCTGCCACAGGAAAAGGCTGCCATGCATAGATATTTTAGGAGTGATTCCTATGCCTGTGGAAATAAACAATACTGAACTTAAGAAAATGCCACCTGTCTAAGGATTTAAGAAATAATACAGAGGCTATACCAGAAAAGCAAAATTAAGATATGAAATGTACCTGAATTATATTTTATTTAGTGGAAGAGGAAAACTTTTACAATTAAACTGTGGTCGCAATCCAATGTAATAGTAGCCTCATCTATTATTTCTCTTGGAAATCAAGACTTATTTGGAAACATAATATAGGCAGGAATGAATGAAAGAACCCTCCATCTAGAGGAGGAAGGAGGGGGGGGGAACCTTAAATGTTATCAAATCTTTTTTTCTAGCCAGCTGGCACATCCAGAATCAAACACAGTTAATCATTTTAAGGAAGAATCCTTTTTCAAAGCAGAAAATCACACTATTTATTCCAAAACTCCTACTCGATACTATTTTTTTTCCAGAGTACGAGTGCCTAGCACAACATACTCAAATGGCATGAGACATAAATATATATTTATAAAGGAAACCACAAATCTGCAGCAACGAGGAATTTTAATCTTTATCTGACTATCCCAGATATATGCTCAAACAAGGTTTCTATACATTTTAAAATACCACCTAGACTGATTACATATGCTCAAGTATAGCCTTGACACGTTAACAGCTACAGGCTTCCAAGCACTATTTTTTTTTTTAATTTACAGTTTACATAACCAGATTAAAGCATGTCAAACTAAACATTTAGCAATAATAATTTCTCCTTCTGAATCATAAAGAACTTGGGGAAAATCCCTATAGTTCTTTGAAAACTATAATTTAGTAATTTAGAAACAATGTTTTCTCCAGTGCTTCTCTAATAACTGTGCTGTGTTGTTTATTTCTTTCATCACTTCCTACCTTGTCTGGTTGCTGGTGAAAACCAACCAGGAAGCCACAAGCACACACTTCAGCCTCTCGCTTTTTCAGGCCACAATTCTCCAATGTTAGGTTGCTGCCAATGTCCTTGCAAACCAATGTAAAACAGGCCACAAGGTTCACGTTAACTGCAGAGTGTTACTATACTGAACATCTGGTCATGAATGAATGGATTGCCCACTAACACTCTGTACTGGGAAGCTGATGAAAAATTCAACATTTTCCTTGTTGGCACAGTTGTTTTGGAGAATTCTCTAGAGCTTCCTGAATTATATGAAGAAAATTTCACTGCAGCAATCTATATCTGTGAGAACAGCTGGTGTTGAAAGGGATCTGCTGCTCTCTGCGTGCTGGGGGACCTCATGTTGGATCATGATACTTTTGCTACATTTGTCCTTGAAAACTTAGCCCTACCTTTGTGGTAGCAGTTAAACAAAGTGACAGCAATGGTTCTTAACAGTTGCCTTCAGCACAGCAGGAAGGAGAATAAATAGTAGGAAAAAAAGATCTTGTACAGCTGATGGTCAATTCAGAATTTTATAGGAGTTCCTATAATGGTAGAAAAATTTTCCTGGTAGAATTAAGCTAAAAAAAAAAAAAAGTCCCCGTGATAAGTAGAACAGTGCATATTACATCCTTCAAATATGGTTTTAGTCAGCACTCTTTTTCCCTAATTTCAGTGCCATATTCAGTCATCTTTATCCTATAAGTGAAATTCAGCTTCTCTTTTAAATACTTGAAGAATTACAAGAAAAATATTGCACACCACTGAACATCAGAGCATCTTGAGTACAATCAATCTCTTTATTACATGGAATGCTTTATTAAGTTAAATCACTCAAAAGCTTTGAAAGCAGAACTATTAATTTCATCTGGAACGAATAACAAGCCACAAAACTGTATTTTAAAAAAGAATTGCTTTTTTGATAGGACAATAAATAAGCCATACACTGTGTGTTCTCTCTCTTTCTCTCTCTCTCTCTCTCTCTCTCTCCCTCTCTCTCTCTCTCTCAGGAAGTGGTAAACTTAAGTCATGCTAAATTTAGGCTATTATCTATGCAGCATAAATTTCACTTCTGTGTATAAATGCTAACTTGCATATTTCTCCATGGTAACTAAACTATGATTAAAACAACAGTGAAACCAGCCTTCAAAACCACCTGTTTTAAGTAGGAACAATCTAATTTATAAAAAAATAGAAAAAGTAAAATAAAACCCTAAATTTCAGACATGTCATGGGAATTTAAATCTCATTTTCCCTAATTGAAAGCCTTCATTTCCATGAACTAATTGTAAAGTACATGGTTTGGGTTGGAATAATTCTTCTTTTAAAATCATGTAATTTCTTCACATATTGTTAACCTAACAGAAGTAATATTTTAAGATTAGAAAGAATAAGACTTTAATAAGCCTTTCCAAAAAGGAAATTATTTTGCTCCTTGAAAGGATTAATTTACCTAGAAAGTATCTATTTTTATAATATGGCAAAAATTAAAGAAATCAAAACCATGTAACTAAAATTCTCATTAATTATGGTAAGACACCTTCAAAGCCTGTCTTTTTACTAAGATACCCTTATTTTTTCTAATGGATAAATTGATCGCTTTTAGGGATCGTATTAAGTAAAGATAGCCAACATACGATACGAACTAGTCTAATTACAGTATTCAAACGTTGAATATTTTAATAGAAACGATAAATATATGTGTGTTTAATATCTAATACATATAATAATAAAATATATTATCTATGATCTGAAACACACAAATCAATTTATGGTGCATAACTGCAGACACCCAATACAAACTTTTACTGGAATTTAAAAACTTGCTATTTTTTTCTGGATCTCATTGTTATAATTTCCATGTATGGAAAAGTTAACAATTTCCATGTATGGAAAAGTTAACAATTTCCATGTATGGAAAAGTTAAAAAGATTTAGCTGCAATACTGTATCATAAAGACTTACAAAATATAATTTAATGTTAAATTTCAAAGATTTATTTTCCTTCATTTATATCACACCATTTCTGCAACAACAATGTATATGGCTGTAATATTTAGACAGTCAATCTTTATAATAGCACTAGGAAATATTGTTGGTGAAACTAAGAAACTAATACAGTACACTTCCTGGCAAGTGGGAACTTGAATGCTAAACTTGTAGGTTTTCCTTTAGTCTAGAAGAATACACCAAAGTAGTTGTTGATAGATAGCATATATGATAATATATCCTGAAAGTGGTGCACAGCTATTGTTTACACAAAATTCTTTTATTATGCCATATATTACTTTAGATGATATACAGTAAATCAATCAGTAGCTAGATTTTAATACAGCCATGATTCCAGAAGGATATATGGATTATGTTTCCAAAATACTGAAACTTTAAACTATGACTTGCAACAATTTTCTGAGATCATGGACCTTTTGGGGCAGGCAGTAGAATGTCAATCACAATAACTGCCATGGAAGAAACCATGATCCACCACTCCTGGCCTTGTTTCTTCTGGGATTTTTGGAACAATTTAATATATTTAATTACTGTAGTCCCATTACCTTTGTAGTATTAGCTTCTGGGATCTGGTATGTAAGCAGTATAAGTCAAGGTTCATTCTCTGAAAATCTATCTGTCTCTTCATGGATGTTTGAAATTCCTTCTTTGCCATTGACTATTGTCAGAGCTGATTTATTTAGCATATGGCAAATATGTCAGAGCTGAATGTGGATATAAAGGGGGCCTAAGTAGACAAACACCATTAAAGTTTTGCTCTGATTTTATTTAGTTCATACAATCATTCAATGTGCCATTAGCTAGTGTGAAAAATAAACTCCCCTCCATCACCAGTATAATTACAAGTAGTCCTTGACTTATAACCAGTTGCTTAAAGACAGTTCAAAATTACAACAGGGCCCAGAACAGGCATCTTATGCCAGTAAAGCATTTTGGGCTGTCAAGATGTGCCATACCCATCCCCCACAGTCACATGACCACACTTTGGGTGATTGGTAACCGGCTCACTTTTATAACCAGTTGCAGCATTTCATGGTCACGTGACTTCAACTGGCGACATTTGGAGGAGGTCTGGCATTTTTTTGCCAATTTCCACAGAAAATGCCTATTCTGGAGAATAAGAGAACACTTATGACCAGTGTTTTCATTTAACATGAATGTGGCTTGACTTAATGACCACAATGATTCATTTAATGATCACCATATAAAAGGTAGTAAAATCAGATCTGCTCACATGGGTGCCTCAACTTATAACCATAGTGTCTTATGACCAGCAATCCAATCCTAATTGTGGTCATAAGTCAAAGGCTATGACCGCAACCAAACACTATCTGTTCTTGGTCACCAGTTTCAACCAATTATTTCAGGCCTTAATGCAACATTTCTATGGAGTTAAGTTAACTTCATAGAGTTAAAGTTAAAACTTAACTAAAGAGTTAAGATTTTGACTTGGGAATTCCTAAAATGTTAAATTTGTCCTTCATTCATTCTGTTATATGTTTCCGACCACTAATGTTCTACAGCAGTGGTTCTCAACCTGTGGGTCGCGACCCCTTTGGGGGTCGAACGACCATTTCACAGGGGTCGCCGCGCGCGTTAGCCCGCCATCTTGGTGCCACCGTCACTTGCAGGGGTGAAATGCTCCCGCTTCGGCCGTGCCTGCGGGTCACCGGACAGCCAGTAGCTACAGAAGCGGGAGACTTCGCCCACCCGCCCGGATGGCGCCATTTGGGTTCTTTTACCCTCTGAGCATGCGCAGAACGCTTTGTGCATGCGCAGAGGGTAAAAGAACCCAAATGGCGGCATCCGGGCGGCATCCGGGCGGGTGGGCGGCACCTCACGCTACCTTGGCGACCGGCTCTACAGCGACCGACAGGTAAGAGTGAACCGGGAGCATTTCACCCCTGCAATACGCTAATGGCATTAGATAAATATGCTGCCTTTAGAAATTCAAAGAAACATCACTTAATTTTACTGTACAAGGTTGGAGACACTATGTTCCAAACACCATTTAAATGTTACANNAGGTTGAGAACCACTGTTCTACAGAATTCACTGTTAGAAACAGAGTTATTATTTCCTTCAATGACTAAGTTTTGCAGATCCTAAGACAAGAAACAATATCTAAACCATGACAATATGAAGTTCTTGTTAGGGTTTTTTTTCCTGCTAGATATAATGGCAATAATTATATACTGCTCCATAGTGCTTTAAAGCACAGGTCACCAACCGGTGGTCCGCGAACCACTGGTGGTCCGTGAGAAAATTTTGGTGGTCCGCGGCACACCCGGGTGGAGGAGCTGCTCTGGGATTGCCAATGGCCAGTCCTGTGACTAGAGCTCTGGAATATAGGACCGGCCAGGCAGCTCATGGTGGGGTTGGAAATCTCCGCCGTAGAGGGAGCTACGTGAAACTTGCAACTTTGCAGCGCAGCCCTCGCAGGCTGGAACGAGGTAATGGTGCAAGGGGGGGTGGCGCAGGTGGGCCGAAGCAATGGGTGTCAGCAATCTGCGGCTCGTTCTTCCCCCTGCTGTGGCTTCCTGTCGGCTAAACCCACCAGGGGCTGGCCCACCCCTCGCCCTCCCCTCCCAGTCACTCCTCGCCTTGCCTGAGAAGGGAAGGGCGGGGGATGGAGATTTGCTCCAAATTCCAGCGTGGGAGTGAAGCGTCCAGCACCAACAAAGGCTGAAGGAGCGCCCGCAAGACCCAGAGAGCACCGGAGAATCAGAATGAGAGAGAGAGACAGAGAGAGACAGAGAGAGAGAGACAGAGAGAGAGAGAGACAGAGAGGGGGGGAGAGAGAGATGAGAGAGAAAGATGTCAGAGAGAGAGGGGGGAGAGATGAGAGAGAGAGGTAGAGAGAGGGGGAGAGAGATGAGAAAGAGAGAGGGAGGAGAGAGAGAAAGAGAGAGGGGGAGAGAGAGAGAGAGATAGGGGGAGAGAGAGAAAGAGAGAGAGGAAAGGAATGGAATGGGATGGAATGGAATGGGAGAAGCGAGAAGAGAGAAAGGGAGAGAAAGAAGAAGATGAGAGAGAAACAGAGAGAAGGGGAGAGAGAGATGAGAGAGAGAGATAGAGAGGAGAAGAGAGATGAGAGAGAGAAAGAGGGAGGAAGAGAGAGAGGGGGAGAGAGAGAGAAGGGAGAGAGAGAGGGCAGAGAGAGAAAGAGATGAGAGAGAGAGGGGGGGAGAGAGATGAGAGAGAGAGAGAAAGAACGAGGGGGGAAAAGAGATGAAAGAGAAAGAGAGGGGGAGAGAAAGAAAGGGGGAGGGAGAGATGAGAGAGAGAGACAAAGAGAGAGGGGGAGAGAAAGAGATGAGAGAGAGACAGACAAAGAGGGGGAGAGAGACAGACAAAGAGGGGGAGAGAGAGAGAGAAAGAGGGGGGAGATCGAAAGAGAGAGGGGGGAGAGAGAAAGAGGGGGAGAGAAAGAGAGAGGGGGAGAGAATGTCTGAAGGACCCCATCCCGTCACTGGGAGTCATGGCGCTTCAGCAAGCGGCGCTCTGGATTCGTATTAGTGGTCTGCGGGATTTAAAATTATGAATGTAGTGGTCCCTGAGGTCCAAAAGGTTGGGGACCCCTGCTTTAAAGCACTCTCTGAGTGGTTTACAATGTCAGCATATTGCCCCCAACAATCTGGCTCTTCATTTCAATTACCTTTACTCAGAAGGATGGAAGGCTGTCAACCTTGAGCCGGTCAGGATCGAACTCCTGGCAGTGGGCAGAATTTGCCTGCAATACTGCAGAGTGGTTAGAGTGCAGCACTGCAGCCAAGGTGGCACAGTGGTTAGAGTGCAGCACTGCAGGCTACTTCAGCTGACTGCTAGCTGCAGTTCGGCGGTTCAAATCTCACCGGCTCAAGGTTGACTCAGCCTTCCATCCTTCTGAGGTGGGTAAAATGAGGACCCAGATTGTTGGGGGCAATATGCTAACTCTGTAAACCGCTTAGAGAGGGCTGTAAAGCACTATGAAGCGGTATATAAGTCTAACTGCTATTGCTATTGCTATTGCCTACAATACTGCATTCTAACCACTGTGCCACCACAGCTCCTAATGCCTGATAAATTTCACTTTTTGACTTATGGGCCTAAATACCATTTTTCTTAACATCCAGGAGGTCATCAAGGTGCTTTTCAGAAAACGTAAGATGAACATGGACTCTTTTTTTTTGGTGAACAATGGCTTCTTTCTAATGACACACGACATTCATTGCTTTTCTGATAACGCAGCCATAAACACTGAGTGCATTTGAAAGAGAATTGGAAATACCTAGATGCTGTTCTGAAGTTCTTTGTGACTTCCTAGACAAGTTTAACCTGCAAATTTAAAGTGCAAATCGTTGAAAGATGCATGTCTCTGTGGACTGATAAAATATCAGTTTTAGAAACGGTGGCATCATCTCTTCTAAGCTGATGGGCATCAGTTACTTTTATTGTAAGGCCTGCTCAATTGAATTTCTTCAGAATTGGGGATAGTGTGTTCTAGAATCTTCATTTATGTAATGTGGTGAAGGGAGCCTATGTTTGTCAGATTTATATAGGAAAAGGTTGGTTTAAATCATGACTGATTGTCCAATGAAATTCTTCAGTTATCCATCCAATCCAAGGCAGTGATTTCAAGTTACATGCCAAACAACTTAGTTTATAAAATAAATGAAACAACTCCCAAACTTTGCTATTATTGTTCACTTAGATTCCTTTTACATAATAGTTGCCCTACATAAAGCTGTCACAATAGTCACCGGTAAACCTATGCAAAAAAGTAGAACATTAAAAAGGGGGGAAACATTTTTACCATGGAATTGTATTATGCTCTCAATTACAGTGATATAACTTTCTTGATTACCTAAAGTTACTATTATAAAATTGGAGAATCCCTACTATAAAATATCACACCCATATTAATCATACCCTCATTACTGAAAATTAAGCATTTATTTGGGCTCATTATGATTAATATCTCTAAAATAATTGCCACAAAAATACACATCCTTCCTTCCTCCTGAGCCACATTTATACTTTAAAAGTAAAATATACAAATACTTACAGTCACAGTGGGGTTTTAAGCATGAGAGGATCCAAGTTTAACCATGTAAACTGCATAGTAAAGATATGCAAGTTGAATCAAGTTGATCAACCTTGGTGTTTTTCTTCACCTATTTAAAATAAAAAGCAAGAACTGAATGTCGGTGCTACGAAATTATGTTGCTGATGTCATCAGATCGGTCTACTTTTACTCACTTAATAAAAAAATTCTATCCATCAGAAAAGAAAAAATAAGCATTCAAACTCTGTCAGCCGTTATTACATTCCCCCAGAGTATATTTCTTTTTAGTAGTTTTAAATAACTAAGAACTAGTAACTTTATTGTACAATCATTTTATGGTAATATTCTAAACATTTAATTTTTATGTAAATTTCTTAAACAGAATGGAACAGAATATCTTAATCAAACAAATCACTATGCAAATAATATATATCAAAATTATGTACTGCTGAAAACCACATTTCTTCTAAGAGTTAAACCAAAGTCAAAGGTTTTTTTGATGATGGTTTTATTTCTAATTCTGATCACAGGTCACTAGAAAATTATAGTGTGTAAAACTGACCAATGTAAAAAGATCTATGAAAATCATAGCAACATAACCATTTCCTATTTGTTTCAATGGGGCAAATGAAAGTTAGCTTCTTCAAAAATTGTGCCCCTTACCATTATGGTTTAGTTCCAAGATCCCCCTTGCAATTGACATAACCACTTTGAAAAATCAATCACTTTGGAAGCAGATGCAACCCTGTTACACTAATTAAACTTTGTTTTGCACCAGAGTCATGCATTTGCAGTGTGTGTACAGTATGTAAATTATACAAATTACAAGAAAAGTTGATTAGCGTAATTCAAATCTCAGTGCAGTTACTAAATTTAACAATGAATACAAATTATACTCAATCAGCTCATTTCTATATGTTAACTGTACAGCGTGCATCACCAGTTTCAGAGTAATATGAAATAAAAACTAAAGAAGAAGACTGCTAAATTAGAGATGATTTAGAGGAATATGAAGATGGAGTCAGGAGGGTATTTTTTTAAAAGAAAAAAAAATTGGAACTCCTAATAAATAGTCCTCAACTTATGACCAAAATTAGAGCTGCAATTTTCATTGCTAAGCAGTACAATTGTTAAACGAGTCACGTTCAATTTTATGACATTTTTTGCCACGGTCGTTAAGTGAATCCAATTTCCCCATTGACTTTGTTTGTCAGAAGTCTCCTACAAAGACAGCAAATGGAAATTGCATGACCCTGAAATGCTGCAAGCTGGTGCCCACAAGTGTCTGAATTATGTGACTGCGGGATGCTGTGATAGTCATAAGTGTAAGAATATGTCATCAGTTACTTTTTCAGCAACATCACAACCTTGAACAGTTAAACAAATGGTCATAAGTGCAGGACTACCTGTACTGTTATAATTAATTCTAATGGCTTCAATAACTTTTATATAGAATCCAATTCAAGTGTTCAGTTCCAAGACTATTCAAGTCCCTCACTGATACAACTCCAATGATGGTGAGCCGACACATATTTATCTGGAATAAAATCTGGAACACTATGGAAATTTATGACTTATAAACTCTTTTCTGACACCTATAGTAATGTGTGTGTTTTTAAAAAAACCTGAATCTAGTACTTTAACACAGAGCCCTACACACTGTTGTCATACATTGACAAACATTTACTAAGTAATGCATTTTTCTTAGAAATTGTTAGAAATACTACTTTTGCACAGTAAAAAGTGCTAGTACACTAGGAAGAAACAAAATAAAATATGAAAGAAGCATATATCTAAACTCACCTTGATGTTTATTTGTTGATTATTTTAAGTTTAGTTGTATGTATTCAATTATCTAACCAATGCAATAATAATTTTAAGACAATTGTAAATTCCATTTATTTACTGGGGGTTTTTTAATTTTCCACTCACAATGTTCTGCACATTTTCTTCTTTGTGTAGTCATTTATTTTCTTTAAATGTTCTACAATAAAGGTATAATTGTCATAAGAAATTCTTATTAAGAAAAATGCTGGATGTTGCTTCTAAATTGTCATTTGTGGTGACCTCCATTAATACCTGAATAAGTGTAACAATGGCCACTGAATTGATGGCACATGCCAGTTTAAATCAGGATGGCTGAATGGACCACAAATAAGGCTCAGTAATAAGCTCAGTGGCCCAGTCTAAATAAATGAATTTTCACTCCCACCACAATCAATAGAACAAGTTAATTGTATGATCTTTGGCTTGTTAAAAAGAAAACAATAAATGATCTAATTTAGAGGGTGTTTGCAAGGTTAAGCCAAGAGAAAGAGAGTTAAGTATTCTGTAGAGGAAGATTGCTATTTCAATTGGGGAAAAAATAATACTAAATTAATTTTGACAGATTCCAAAGACCATATTAACTTACTGTAGCATAAACAAAAAATAAGAGCTTTTATATCTCATAGCCCATCCTTCGCAATCTTTTTCAGCTGTATTGGATTTCAATTCTTATTGTCCTCAGCCAGAATGACAGTCATCCTTGCTACAGCTTCAAATGATAGAGATATAATCAAAGACATCTGGAGAGCATCAAATTGGAAAAGGCTTTTATAAACTAACAAGCTTTCATAGACTAAAGGCTACTTCATCACACTCAACACCAGCAACTGATGTTCGATGAAGTGGAATATCTGACCTATAAAAATGAATATTGCAATAAATTGGTTACTTTTTTAAGGTATCACTGAGTACCAGTTTAAGATTAATGGAGTGGATACATAAAACTGCATAACCAAACACACAAATAAATCACAAACAAATAAATTTCAGGATCTGAATTTTTAATGACAGAATTGGAAACAGTAAAGGACTAGTCACAAAACCCTGCCAGACAACAAAAAGGTTTCAAAGCAATTTAACGTGAAATCACATCTACTTCAAATTATAGTCACAATGGTTAGGCAATTGCATATAATGGAAAAAATGGTGTAAGAAAATGACCCCTGGCTATTGGCTATGTTGTGCCTGAAGATAATGGGGGTTAACCTCCAGGTTCATGCCCCGGTTCCCTTTCCTTAAAACACTGCCATTTTGTGGGTCCTTGGAAGTATTCCTTTTCCACTGCAACCTCTGTCCTATGGAACAGTCTATCCCAGAGATCCAAAATATCCCCTCTGTTTTAGGTCCCAGAAGAGCTGCCCTTCCCCAACATGTTTGGATAGGGTAAAGTTAGATTTGGAAAAGGATATTGGGATGTATTGGGGAAAGGTGTTTGTAGTGCCTGCTTTTTTAATTTTTAATTTACTGATTTTATTGTTTCTTTTGCTATATATATTTATCTGTGGGTTGTAAGCTGCCCACATCTTGACTTTAAGAATGGTGGCTCTACAAGTGTTCTAAATAAATAAATAAAACTTTTGGGAAGCTCCAGATTGCTTGCCCCAATGTATATATCCTATTACTTTCAGTATTGGGTTTTTCCCCTTCAAACAGCTGAAATATCCAACCACTGTAGAAGCAACTGAATAGGATACATTAAGGTGCTCATACAGACAAATGTAATTATCTGAAACCATGTAAGATTACAGAATGGGATCTTGTAGAACAATCATCCCAAAGGTGCTTTTTCAGGAGGCAACTGGACTTTGTTTTTTCTTTGAAGAAGTTTTGCTTCTCATCCAAGAAGCTTCTTCAGCTCTGACAGGATAGTGGGGAATGTCCCCACTGTCAGAGCTGAAGAAACTTCTTGGATGAGAAGCAAAACATCTTCAAAGAAAAAAACAAGAAAGTCCAGTTGCCTCCTGAAAAAGCACCTTTGGGACAACCATGACCTGGATGACTGAGAATCTCTACAGACTGTAGAACAATCAGTTCTTTGCATCAGGAGTTCCAAAAATCAAAGGATATGCTTCTACTATAATGTCCACAGCAATTGTGAGAAACAGCTATAGTGCGTGATGTGAGTATAACCTAAACATACAACACACACAACTTCAACACACCTGTCCATTTTTCTTTAAAAGTGTTCTGGTACCTTGTATTGTACTCCATAACAGAAACTCAGTACATCACACTTAAAAATGTACTGGGTCTTTTTTGACTTTTTTTTAAATTTGATAACTCTCTGAATTGGTAGTCACCGTGTTCTGAAGGAGACTTATACAAGTCAGGCTATTTGTCTCTTTAACTGAAAGGTAACTACAATGATTGGCAGCTGCTCCTCAGGGTTTCAAAGTAAACCTAGTTCCTTCAGCATACAAAGGAGAGATTCGACCACAGAATTACAGCTCTATTATGCTTCATGAAAAATTAGGATTCATTCTGTAGAGTAGAAAAGAATTCAGTGGATAAATGACAAGATAGCATGACTAATATACCAACAGCACTGAGACTTATTTACCACTTCATAGTGCTTTACAGCCCTCTCTAAGCGGTTTTCAGAGTCAGCATATTGCCCCCAACAATCTGGGCCCTCATTTTACCCACCTCGGAAGGATGGAAGGCTGAGTCAACCTTAAGCCTGCGAGAATCAAACTCCTGACATTGAGCAGTGGGTTAGCCTGCAATACTGCATTCTAACCACTGCGCCACCCCAGCTCAAAAGAAGGTATATTCCTTTTTTTCCAATTAGTAAACCAAGGATTTTTAGATTTTTTAGATTAATAGAGTTGGAAGGGACCTTGTAGGTCATCTAGTCCAACCCCCCACTCAAGCAGGAGTCCCTACACCATTTCAGACAATCTCCTCTTGAAAGTCTCAAGTGTTGGAGCTCTCACAACCTCCGAAGGCAAGCTGTTTCACTGGTTGATCGCTCTCACTGTCAGAAAATTTCTCCTTATCTCCAGGTTGAATCTCTCCTTGGTCAGTTTCCATCCATTATTCCTTGTCTGGCCTTCTGGTGCCTTGGAAAATAGCCTGACCCCCTCCTCTCTGTGGTAGCCCCTCAAGTATTGGAAAACTGCTATCATGTCTCCCCTGGTCCTTCTCTTCGGATTCAAACAGTACCTGTATATTTCCAGCTAAGATCCTCAGTTAAGGTTTAAACATCAAAAACTGCCTTACTCAATCATTATGCAAACCGGATATGCAGCTCACTTTGTATAAACTTGACCTAAATTGGTCAAATTACATCTGTTAGAAGGAAAGGTTTTTGCACTTTCAGCTATACATGCATTGGCATTTCTTTAACCCAGGATGATAAATTATCAGAATCAAGGTTATCTGAAAACAAGTTTGCGTCAGCTAAATGTACAATATCCTAGAGATATTAGTGCCCAATACAATTATGTCTCAAGATGGTGACTATTATTTGAGCAAGGCTGGCAGTATCTGGGTTAATATGGATATTACTTGTGTGATATATTCAGAAAGCACAGTTCCTGAATCGGACTAGAAACCATTAGTGAGCCAGATGACAGACAACAAATATATGCTTAATCCAGACAATACAGAAATGTTCTTGATCAATCAAAAGATCAAGAAATTTAATGTACTGTTTAAAAAATACTTATAAGCATATTTAGAGCCCTCAGAACTTGTTGAAATGGGTGGTATATAAGCAATGAGAAAAATTGGGACAGGGTGGGACAGAATAGAAATTATGTCAACAGATTCATGTGTTTTCTGACTATTCCTGAATATCTCATTCATTCATTCATTCATTCATTCATTCATTCATTCATTCATTCACTCACTCACTCACACACACACACACACACACACACACACACACACTTCGAGACAATTACATATCACTCGTATAAAACGTGATTATACAGAACTGCTTTCTGTTTCAAATCTTTTGATATTGTAGCAAATCCAGAATGGTCTAGACTAGTAAATCGGGTAATAGCTAGAATTCTTTGGTTACCAGCCTAATGTAGGGAAAATTCAGAATGCTGGTTATTTCTTAGAAAGTCATAATGACATAGGTCCAAACTAATTGAAAGACTGTTTTTTCTCATTAAGAAAATGTTCAGTAAGATCTCAGAGCGAGGTTTTTCTGATCTTACCACAATCAAGGGAATATTGTGGTGAACCATGACACAATACTTTTTCTGAAGTTTTTCCAGAGATTCTGCAACTGAAGGTTCATTACCTTCTACAACCAGACAAACACATTCTCAGTTATACAACTGGCAAACCAAAAGTTGGTTTGTCTAATGAAACAGATTTTAATGACTGGCAAGCAAATACTGTTACTGAAATAATCTTCAGAGTTATCATGTAAGATATACATATGCATGTCCAAGGAAAGGTTAGATAGCCATCTGTTGGGGATGCTTAATTTGAATTCCTGAACAGAATGAAAGGTTAGATTCAACGACCTTCATGACCTCTTTTGACTATGATTCCTAGCAATAACTGTGTCAGTGACAAGAAACTGGTGCCTATAATGTTCAGATACTTCATTCCTATTTCACATTACTCAATTAAGGTTTTTTTCCTGAGAAAAAAAGCTTTTAACAACCACATCTGTTCTTTAATAAATCACTGTACTTTGTCTTCCTGCCAAAACTCCTCCTTTATCTAACTTACATCTTCATGAGGAGATAGGAAATCACATATTACAGTGGTGACAAACAATTGTAATTATGTCATTAGTAGCCATTTAGACTACAAAAGTTCTCAAAAAGGAAATATAATGAACAATAAGAAATATAGGATAATACATTGATCACAGTTATAATCCGCTTTTTACTTCACAAGTGTAAAAAGCTGGCATAATTCATGGGCACAGCAGGCAATAATAGTATATCACTTTATGAACTATGCAGCTATTTTATTCCCCTAGCTACTTTAAAATAAAAAAGCTTTTAATAGCTTGATTTAGACATAAAAGTTATTTATGATGCTTCATTGATTATAATATTTACTTCTTGAACTTTCAATTGAAGCAATTCTTTCTGAGATACTAACACAAACCACATTATCAAAGACCTCTCAAGAAAGAACATTTATACTGCTAAAAATTGAAACAGAAATGTTAGTATAGCTTAGGAATTCAAGGTTTCCCTCAATGATAGAATTAGAAAATAAGGGGCCAAATGCAACTAATGGTTCCCAGTTTTTGAATCTCTCCTTTCAAAGAGACCTAACAAGCTGCTGAGACTGCATGACATAAAGTTTTATGGTCAGGATTTCAGAATAGTTCAGGTGACTAGACCTTTCAGTTCTATTAGATTCAGTGAAGGCAGAACTGATCAGGTTTCTGAAAATAATATAGAAAAATATTCAACATTTTAAAAAAATCTAATTGTTTACCTTATACATGGACTTTCCTATCAAAAAACTACAGCAAGTGATACTTTATTTTACTTTGTTTACTACTGTATCACTCTATTCAATGCTTTACAAACTTTTAAAGAAATTACAGGAAAATTAATAGTATATTTTTTGTCTTTGGAAATTTTCTATTTCTTCAGAGGATTTCAGGCTGTATCGAGAGTGCTATTTAAAACTGAAAATGCATTAAAGGAGAATATAACTGACAGTTCAAATTGTATTAAAATCTGTACAAAAAGATAAAAGAGATATGTAATTCAAAGAATCAATATTCTTTACCTGAGAACTGTCAACAAGGCATTTTGACTTAAATGTGATATGTCAGAGAAATACCACTCAATATATTATTGTAAATTATGTAAGAATACACACAATACATTTTCTTATACATTCTTATGCAGTTTACATGTAACAAAGCTTTTTTTTTTAATTGTACAAATTGAGGCTTTGTTTTATTTTAAAATATTCTTTTCCAATAATAAGACTATGACTAGTGCACAAGAAAATTACATTTTAAAAAAAGCAACATCCTACCCCAATAAAAGCAATACACATGGTCTGGCCACAATCATGCTAGAAAAAAAGCACCATGAAACAAGATGTTTTTCTGTTCTATTTAATGTTATGACATAATCTATGTATGCAAAATTTGTGCACTAACCATACACACCGTTCTAAAGGACTATTTCCAACTATGAAAGGGTGTCCACAAATGTAGTCACTTTTGTATAGTTGCAGCTACTGTAAAAAGGCTTGTGTGAAGGGTGCGACATACAAGACTGGTGCAATCATATGCACTGAGAAACTGCAAAAAGCTAGTCTGTCACAAACATACTTAAAATGGATCCACTGTTATGTGGCACTTTGGAAATCAGATTCCCCTCAGTAACAATGAACGCAATTATATAGCACCTGAGGGTAGAACAAGAAGCAATGGGTGGAAACTAATCAAGGAGAGAAGCAACTTAGAACTAAGGAGAAATTTCCTGACAGTTAGAACAATTAATCAGTGGAACAGCTTGCATCCAGATGTTGTGAATGCTCCAACATTGGAAGTTTTTAAGAAGATGTTGGATAACCATTTATCTGAAGTGGTGTAAGGTTTCCTGCCTAAGCAGGGAGTTGGACTAGAAGACCTCCAAGGTCCCTTCCAACTCTGTTATTCTATTCTATTCTATTCTATTCTATTCTATTCTATTCTATTCTATTCTATTCTATTCTATTCTATTCTATTCTATTCTATTCTATTCTACTCTATTCTATATGTCTGAATCATTGATATGCCACATCTAATTTGTACAAATCAACTGTTTCTTATCTAGGTGTTCATCACAATTATATATGACATCATTTAAAACAACAATATTTAATGAAAAGAATTTCCTGCCCTCACATGTTGATCACTGATTTTCACTGTGACATGTTTCATATGGAGTTAGCTGTCAAAAAAGGAAAAAAAGCTACACCAATTCAAATCCAATATTGTCCTTAGAAATTTCTCTTTCAAAATAAATACTGAATTGACTAAATTGTATGTCTGTTCAAGTGTAAGAATTTTCTATTAGTTTGTTTCTCCTCTCTTTTTAAACAAATCTACTTCCTGTGTTCTGAAGGATGAAAATTAATAACCTTCTAGCTTGGATCTCGTCTAGTAACCTAGCAAATCACTATTTGTAGTTTCACCAAAAACAAATCATGTTACTAATACAGCATTAAAAAGACCAAAATGAATCCCTCCCTTTCAACCCTATAATCTTAAATGTTACTGTGAAATCTGAAAACATTTGTCCCAAACCCCAAATGCCAGATCCTTTCTGTAATTATCTTTTCTATTTTTAGCTCCTAAAAATGATTTTTAAGGCTTAGGGAATCCTCTATAAAGGCTACATCCCAGCCATTCTTAACCACATAACATTAATACTATTACTATATTCCGTTTTAAGAAATATGTATGCCCCGATAGCAGTGAAGGAGCATCTTGCTTCTCAATAGAGTATTGGATGCAATGGCTCATTACTGATGTCATGCTATAAACAGCTATAAAAAGGAAGGCCACACTTGGATATTTCCCATTATCTTTGATGCACTTTACTATCATTTAATGTGCAAGGCAAAAGGATCACAGTCATGTAAATATTCCTGTAAAAATTATCCTCTCACTGCAATTCAAATACTTTGTTAGATGCTTTTTACAGCATTCTGTATATATCCATTCTTTACATTATTTAAAGGTTTCCTTTGAGGACCTCAGCTGGATCACAGTCCTTTTCGTCCTGTCAGGAAAGGGAGCAGTCAAGCAGTGATCTTGCTTTCTATTGCTGATTTGTTTCCCTGAGACAGCATTAGATGTTATTAGAATGGATCCCAGCAGAGTGTAGTTAAAAAGTCTGACAGTGTCCCCATTACAAAGCCATTTTTCTTAAAAAGGGTTTTGTAAATTGGCAAAGTTAATGACTTAATAAGGAAAAAATATACTTTACAACCTTAAGGAATTATACCTTCCTTCTTTTAAAAAAATATCTTTACAAGAAATAAACAGACCAAAAGAAATAATTTTTAAAAAATCTCAAGGTAAAGCTTAGGTTAGCGACTTGCTTATTTTTCCTTCATGTCGTTAAACTATTAAGCAAAATCCATTCTCATCAGAACCCATCTAATGTGGGTTTTTAAACAGTGATCTCCTCATTACATGTGACATTTAGCACCATATTCCTGAAGTTAATTTATAAAAATTATAACAGTAGTGACCTAAAAAAGAATGGAAAGATATAAAGTAATTCCTGATAAGAGAACAAAGCACTTTTGTTTAATATAGAAATAGAAGAAAAATAGACGTTCTCTGCACTTTTTCTAGGGCCTCAGCATCTTTTTTGAATTGTGATGATCAGAACTGGATACAGTATTCCAAATGTGGCCTCACCTGTGCAGTATAGAGCGGAACTGTTATTTCCCTGTTGATACTGTCCCTCTTTTGATGCAGTCTCTTTGATGGTTCAGACAACTTGGTACGGGACAATGCAATGCTGTATTAGTCATTTCATTCAGTTACTTTTATTATTGGTGACCATGTTTTTTTGTCGAAATTATTGTAATGCTTGTATTTTTTTTAACTTTTCTATTTGTTGAATTGTCCTGTGGTGAGTTGTCCCGTGGCAAGTTGTCCGTGGCAAGTTGTCCCATTCTGGCTTATGATTGCAATGGCTATTTTGGCAGCTGTAGCACACTGCTGACTCATGCCTAAGCTGTGGTCCACCAGGACACCGAGATTCCTCTCACAGTTACTGCCGTTGAGCCAGATACTGCGTATCCTGTAACTGTGTATCTGGTTATTCCTGCACAAGTACTTTTCTTGACACTGAACAGCATCAGGTTCTTTTCCCTTTCCCATTTTACATGAAACCAGAGAAGTTTTGGTGTTCAGAATCATCAATTTGTTGATGATAATCAGCTGTACTCTAGTTCTCACCTGGTGCCTGGAGGTGTGAAGGTCAGGATGGGAAAGAAGGAGCCTAAGCTGCATCTAAGTGAGATAGAGTTACTTTATTTATTTATTTATTTATTTTATAAAATTTATATGCCGCCCAACTCCCGAAGGACTCTGGGCGGCTTACATCATAAAAAATAAAACATATAAAAACAATTTAAAAAAGAAAGGGGGGAAAAAAAAACCCCCAACTATATTTAAAATAAAACATTCACGCAACCATGCATGGGCCAATCAGAACAACTATTGGCCCCAGGCCTGCCGGAAAAGCCAGGTCTTAAGGGCTTTACGGAAGGCCAGTAAGGTGGGGGTAGTACGGATCTCGGGGGGTAGTTGGTGCCACAGAGTCGGAGAGGCTACAGAGAAGGCCCTCCCCCGCGGGCCCGCCCGCCGGCACTGCTTAGCTGAGGGGACCTGGAGGAGCCCAACCGTGTGGGATCTTACCGGTCACCGGGAGCTAT
>QLTV01003186.1:623285-648768 GCA_003457575.1 Thermophis baileyi
GACGGAGGGCCTTCTCTGTGGCTCCCCCGGCCCTCTCGAACCAGTTACCTCCTGAGGTCCGGACCACCCCCACCCTGCTGGCCTTCCGGAAAGCGGTGAATACCTGGCTCTTCCGGCAGGCTTGGGGCCGTTGATCTCGCCTCTGTAATTGGCGAGGTCCGGCCATGAAACGGTGTGTATGAGTTTTTTAACTGTTTTTAAATGTTTTTATTATGTTTTCTTTTAATGGTTTTTTTATATTGTTGTGAGCCGCCCAGAGTCCCTTGGGAGTTGGGCGGCATACAAATTTAATAAATAATAATAATAATAAGTTATTCCATCCTCATTTAACCTCATTGGGTCTGTATCAGATCTCTTCCATAATTATTATGTAGTGATCTTAACTGTAAATTTTCATATGGATTCTTTAATCTTTTTTACAAAACTTATTCCTTTTCTTATTTTCCTCTATTCTTGATTGAGACATCTCTGTTTGCTCTGTCTTACTTGATGTAGAAAATCTGTGTTCATTCACTGAATCTCATTCTTGTAGCTCAAGGCTTTTATCCTATTTTCCTATGGCTAGCATGATCTTTTGCTAGATTTGAAATTTCAGGAATATTTTTTCTGCTTCAATGTTTGCTATGTCTTTTACTCTTCCAACAGCTTCTCAGGTAACTTGCTGAATCTATTACTTACACTGATCACTTGACTAAATATTGTTGGAACATGTATTATCTCTAATTTTCTACAATAGAGCTTTATATTAGACACTAACAGTTCGTGGTATGTTCACAACATACACCTGAAAGTTTCTGTCTGGTTAAACTGGAAGTCAATTCTTCCATTAAGTATCTGATATGTTTCTGATATTGTGCATCTGATAATATTGAGGTTTAGAGACTCCATTTATGTTGCCTGAAGCAAAATTTGGCAGTGAAACTCTAAAGCCTTTCTCTGCATTATTATATTTATCCACCTTAAATCTTTATTTCTACAACTTCTATTGTAATTTGCATAGAATACCTCTATATCTATCATAAGAGAATACTGTGAGAGTTTTAGGCATTAAATTTACATAATAACAAATGTAACAATTTAACAATTTAAGCCGTGTTGGCAGAAAGTGGACTTTTAGACATACTCCCCAAAATGTCTATTTTTAGAAATTCACAGTTATATATTTCATTTTCCCCCTACTTCCAAGTAGGAGTACTTCTTTGTAACCCTCTTTAGGATTACAAGTCTTCGTAATTTTATTCAGGGTTTACAGGGATATATGTTGGTGAAGAGAAGGCTTTCTTCCCCCACTTTCCTGCAGTGCTACAAACATTTTAAACAGCAGATTCAGCATGGGTTTTCCTTTGACAATTCCTTTTTTCCCATTTTTCTAAATTCCTCCAAATGGCTTTTAAACTCATCTATTAACTCTAATATCTACCCTAACAGTGGAATATATTGGGAAGGGAGGAAATGTATATTCGCCCTTACTCCTCTTGAAATATATGCCTCTGGGCGTATCTGTATAACTTTTATCTATTTTAACTCATTTCTGAGGCATTTATTAAGTTGTGATACATCTGACATCCGTTTGACTACAAAACAGCACCATTGCTGTATCTTTTCTTTCTTTTAGCAATTACATGAAATTTAGCTTTATTATGGAAAATAAAATAGGCATACCATGCATTTTTTCTCACTTTGCTCAAAGCAGTTAAGAGAATAACCAAGACCTATTCTGATCCCATTTAACTGCAACCTGAAATCATGAAGCTCATTTTCTAATTCTACATCTACTGAAATTTTATTCATTTTTATTTATTTATATCTTGCCTTTATTGTTTTTGCAAATAACTCAAGGCAGCGAACATATTCAACACATCTTCCTCCTCCTATTTTCGCCACAACAACCCTGTGAGTTCGGTGGAGCCAGTGACTGGCCCAAGGTCACCCAGCTGGCTTTCATGGCTAAGATGGAAGTAGAACTCACAGACTCCCGCTTTCTTGCCTGGTGCCCTAACCACTAGACCAAACTCTTTCCCACTAATTAGCAGATTAGAAACCTAGCAGATGTGAATATAAGAAAGAGAAAGTAAGAAATAGGTAGCAACAAAGTACCAATAATTCAAAATGGCTACTATTTACCATATTTTTCGGAGTATAAGACGCACTTTTTCCCCCTAAAAGAGGGTGAAAACTTGGGTGCGTCTTATACACTGAATGTAGCCCCACCCAGCCACCCCCACCCTTTGGCTTCTGCCTCCCAGCAATTTGCCTCCTTGCAGCAAACAGCGCAGAGCCTGATTAGCACAAGCAACTGATTATCGGCCTCCCGACCATCAGCTGATTCAGGCTGTAGGCAGGCTATGGCAATCCCTGCAGCCTGAAACTATTAGCTGCTTGTGCTAAAACTGAAAGTGAAACTAAAACTGCAAGGAGGCAAATTGCTGGGAGGTAGAGGCAGAGGCAGAATTTTATTTTCTTGTGCTAATCAGACTGCTGAAACTGGATGCAAGGAGGTAAATGAAGAAGCTTTTTAAAATAAATGCTTGATCTGAAGAGGCCCAGTGCTATTGTATCTTCTTTTAAATAGCAGAGAATAACTATACTTCCAGAAAGCCACATCAATTTTAACAGCATCTGTACAAGTATAGTCTGAAATGTAACAGTGTCCTGATGTAGTATTAAGATAACGCAGCTGAGTTAGACCCTGACTTAGTCATGTTTGGAGTAGATCTATTTAAATAATTGGGAGGAGTTAGTGTGACTACATTTAAGAAAACTTTCTGGCATTAATATACTGCCATAATGTACATTTCTCCAATTCTTTGCTATTTCTATGGGTCAGGCACACATGCATAGAAATACACAGCAAACAGTGTATATCATCTGTACTGTTTTCTGTTTGCTGTGAGGCAGAGGCAGATTTTTCCCCCTTGTTTTCCTCTCCAAAAGCTAGGTGCGTCTTATACTTCGGTGCGTCTTATACTCCGAAAACTACGGTAATACCATTTAATCCCATGCTGGGAATCCTCTGGTGACCAGAGTTTAACACTTTGGATATGGGCTAAGTGCGACATTTCAATGCAGTGCTGAAAAATAATTAGAACCTAATGATGAATAGGCATGGGCTTCATAAGAAGAAGCACAGTCCTTTAGGCATCAGGATAGAAACCAGAGCACTATGAATTCTAGTCTCACCTTAGACACAGTCAACTGGGTGACCTTGGGCCAGTCACTTTCTCTTGTCCCTAGGATGGAGGCAATGGCAAACCACTTCTGGAAAACCTTGCCAAGAAAACTGCAATCTCCCAGATTCAGACATTACTGAATGGAACAACAAAAAGTTTCTTTAATAATTTCTTCTTCATTGTTGTAAGCCACATAGAGTCACTTTTGATGAGCTCAGCAGCTATACAAATTATATAAACAAACAAACAAATGATAGATTATCAATATAAACTATATAAACTATACAATTTTAGCAAAACATTTGACAAAGTCTCCTGACATTCTGATTAGTCAACTATTTGTGTCTAGATCAGGTACATGATTATTCTGTGGAGCTACAATTCACTGGAAAGTTTAAAATGCTCATAATGGATTTTCTATCCAAGTAGAGAGAGATATCAATTGGATGCTACAAGGTTCAGTTTGTTCATCTTTATATTTTGATGTATACCTTCTGTTTATCAATATTTTTATTAAAGTCTTGGATGAAGAAATTGATAATATCTGCCAAATTTACAAATTATGAAATCCTGGATGGAATAAATAATACACTGAAATTACATACATTCAGAACAAACTTTATAGAGAAATGGGTTGAAAATTACAGAATTCTATTCCACAGAAACAAATGGTATGTTCTTTGTTGAGGACAAAAGCAGGCATGGATGGGAAATACTTGGCTTGGTAACAGTACTTGCGATACAGATCTTGGAATAGTAGTTAATTGAAAATTGAATAGAGTTCAGCAATGTGAACTGGTTGCAAAAAAGGCAAACGCAATTTTTGGCTATATCAATATAAAACAGGAAAGAACAGTTCCTTTATTCAGTACTGGTAACATCCTATTTAAGCCCACTTTCCAGTTGGGCACCCCACTTTGAAAATAATGTGGAAAAATTCCAGTTTCAACTAAAGACAAGAGAACAAAGAGAGGACTATAAATTAAGTGTGCTGAAGAGAGATGGACAAAGAAGAAAAGAATACGATTAAGACCAGTTATTATCCACAGGAAATAGAAAAATGGATTCATGTTACAGGAAAGCAGATTCTAATTCACTGTTAGATAAAGGTGTGCCACTATAAAAGAAGTTGGATAGTGAAAACCTTTCCAGAAAAGTGATATGAGTTGTGGGATGTATTCTGACAAAATCTAGAAAGCTTTCTGTGTCAGCCCTGGAAGCCATCTTTTTGTTGGAGCTTCAGGGCTGCAACATTTAGTGCCTGGGAAAACAGGAGGGGGGGATAACAAGGAGTGGTGGAGACTTAGCCATAACAACATTCCTTTCTCTGGGAGTCAAGGGCATTCGGCCTGCACCTGGATGGGAGTGACTGTGGGTTGTCTCCAGTTGGGACAGTGAATTGATTGGACCATGTGATGGACTTGTGGGTGCAGGGAATGGATCTTTGACTTTCTTTTGGGTGGGGAAAACCTGGAACTCTCAGATTCGGGTTTTCCCAGATGTGCCAATATGACATCTCTAATAAAATGGAACTTTGAGGAACTTCAAACCTTGGAGTCTTCTTTCGTTGGGGGTGTTACTTGGAATCCTGACATTCTGTTTGAGATAATTTAATTCTTGCACTAAACAAGGTGATTATTGTGATATCTAGATGACATTTTCCAACTCGTAGGATTGTATGTGTTAGTCATTATTCCCAGTATTGATTTATATTTTTTTTCTTTCTCTTCTTTCTTTCTTTCTTTCTTTCTTTCTTTCTTTCTTTCTTTCTTTCTTTCCTTTCTTTCTTTCTTTCCTTCCTTCCTTTCTTTTTTCTTTCCTTTTTTTTCCTTTCTTTCTTTCTTTCTTTTTTTCTTTCTCTTTCTTTGTCTGTCTGTCTGTCTGTCTGTCTACTTATATATCTATATATCAATGAAACCTCTGTGCCATTTCAGTCACAAGAACTCTTAAGTGGCATACGTTATAAATATTCATAATAAATACCTAATAATACAGCAATACTTCGTTACGTTAAAGGATTAAATGAACTTCCCATCATAGCTTACACAAATATAGCACACTTAAAAATGCAATTCCTCAACTGAAACCACAAGATAAAATTCTTATTTCCTTTCATATAAATTTATGCCTGAGCAAAGTAAAAGCTATAGTAAAAATTGTAAATCAGGAGTTAAGCAATATTTGACTGAATTTTACCACATGGGACCTATAATTTATAACTGGTGTTCATAATGGAATAAATGTTCAATTAAATGAATTAAATGCCTATAGTCTCTTCTTTTTAAAAAACATTTTGCAGCGATAGTCAGTCAATTTCTTCCACTAGATAACAGGTTTCTAATAAAATTTCAAAGTAATAGTACAGTTACGTTTTTATACAATCCCCATTACATTTTATTGCTTTAATCTCTATTTTTTTAAAAAACTACTATTCATCATAAGTACTATAGTAGTGCTCCTTTTCCAAAGGTAATGACTGATCCTTAAGAAATAAACCATATACACACATTAAAATCTACATTCAAATACTAACTATAGGTAGTCCTCAACTTACGACTGTCACTTAGAGACCATTCAAAGTTATGACTTACTTAAAAAGGAGAACTTATGACTCCGATCCAATGTTCTGACAGTTGCCACCCACACCCACACACACAGAGTCACATAACTGCACTTCAGGTGCTCGGAAACATGGCTGCATTTATGCCTTTCACAGCGTCCTGTAATCATGGGACCACAACCTTTTTGCCGAAAACTGGTGCTTCCAGTTTTTTTCAGAAATTTCAAAATTCCAGAATTTTTTTTTCATAAACAGTAAATATTCTCCCATTGAGCAGCTTTTACCAAACAACCTTCTTACAACATTTTCCCCTCCGTAGTTTGCATCTGATCATTCTTAAATGGTTCCAAATCACTTCCCAGCACTTATATGTATTGAAGCTAACCTACTTATGTGGAATTCTAACATTTCCAATTTGAGTTATTGAATTTATTTTAATATTGAAGATATTCAATGAATGCATTATTTTCAAATGCTGTGGACAATTACTAGGCATAAAGTAAGTACATCCTATGGCTGAACAAACTGGTTTCAAAGCATATAGGTATTACTACAGTAATACTGACAAAAGAATTCCCATATTCTAGCATTTTTCTACATGTTTCTCCTTGTTTAGACTGTAGTTCTATCTTTATAGTTTTAATTTCAGATTTTGTGTTTTTGCTGAAAGTATGTCTGTCCAAATCAGATGTAATGATGGGTAGTCAGAGCTAAGAGACAGGGTGGGAGGAAGCAACCTCATCAGCTCACAAGCTTTTTATAGCTGGTCATGCTGACTAGCACTCATTTTATGAGAAAATCCATGGCAGGTTCTCAAAATTCGAAATATGTTCACTGTTCCAAAGAGGTGACCTACTATATTATTCATGGTATAGTAGCCAAAAATCTAGGAGTCTAGTAATAACATTTGCTTACAGATTAACACAGTTTATTAAAAATCATAAGCTTTTATGAGTACAGCACTTCATTCTTGAAACTGCTTTTATCTGCCTATATACTTAAATGTTGTTACACTCTATGCTATATGGTGAGATCTTTCTCCCCAGCTGCACTCACTCTATCTACAGTATCTACCGGTATCTATCTATCTATCTATCTATCTATCTATCTATCTATCTATCTATCTATCTATCTATCTATCTATCTATCTATCTATCTATCTATCTATCTATCTATCTATCTATCTATCTACCTACCTACCTACCTTACTTAGAAACTGCCCATCTTCTTCATAGAGAGACTCTGGGCAGTGTACAAATAGACATAAACTTTATCTTTATTTTTGTAATGTGGCAAATTTTATTGCAGCAGAACCTGAGATCTAATTTTATATTTGCAAACTAACAACATGCTAACTGAAACCATGAAAATGTCAACTCTTTGTTCCTGTATCATTCTTAATTTTCATTTAACTTCTTTATTTGATTACTAACATTATTAAGAAAGTACAAACAGGCCATTATAAAATGAGCTATCATTCACTTGCAAACAACATTCCTTCACCAATTTTAACCAGCTTTTAAACAGGAACATCCTCATAATACCACTAGAAGTACTTTTTAACTCATCTCTGTTATTCAAGTATTTGTTCAGACATGAAAATCTCATACAGCTCTCCTAGCAACATCTTTGCAATGACAATCTATGGGAGAGCAACTGAATTTGCTCTTGGTAATCTAAATCTGAGCGAGATCACAAGACAACTGTGTGATAAATGAGTATTTTTTTTCTCACTTTTAGAACTACAGCTTTGCTACAACTTCAACCAAAAAGCCATTCCTGTGCACGGGTTGAAAAAAGATCCTCTCCCGTGTTATTATTTATACTTTAGAGCAAGCTTTTCCTACTAAAACACAGCAGAGTGTACATTCAACAGATGCCATTTAAACAGGGGCTTTCCTTGCCCCAAGGTACAGTTCAGCGTGTCCATTCTAATGTGCAATTATAGAATCAATAAAAACTCCCTTTGAAACTCCCAGGACTAGTGCCAACATGCCGACAGTAGTCGCGCTAACAATTCTTTCCCTGCTTCCATTATTACCACTGTCAAGTGTTCTCTAAGAAGCAAGACATCAAACCAGGTTGCAGGCTGAAAGCAAAGGCACGTGCAACAAACTAAGGTTCTGTCCACCCAATGTAATATCAATCACATTCTGCTGAAGTCACTTGAAAACAGAAATTCTACTCATCTTGTTTTTCTTTTAAGTTAACCAAGGGCACGCTTTGAAATATGTTTTCTTCTTGGATCTTTTAAATGTGGTGGCAAAAGAACTGGATTATAAGAATAAGAGGTTTCATTTTGTTGAAAAAGTAGCAAGGTAACATTATTATGCCTCTTTTGTGACTGCAAAAGGACTACTTACTTATGCATTCTGGAGAAAGTGTATAACATTGAGAAAATGAAGTGTGCAACTTTCAATCATGTTGTTGCATTTGTCTTATTATCTTACCCATCTAAACCCACACATATGTTTCCCTGCAATGATGCAAATGAGGAAATATGCTGATATTACAGCAGTACCAACTTCTGAACAAGAAAGTCTGGTCTGTTTTGCTGCAGATGGACATTTTACGGTGGAATATTCAGTGGCAGCTTGATCTCTCTCTGTCTATAACAAATAAACTGCTTCTAGGCCCATCCAGTCACTTCTGCTTCAACAAGGTAACTTTGCATGATATAATTTCAGCATTTCTAAAACTTATTACTATTCCAGTCAAGTAGTTCAATTTTAAGGGAGGAGGGGAAGAGAAAAACTTGCAGAATGAATAAAACAACAGTGCTGAAAGTTGCATATCTACTTTTCTCTTGATTCACACTCAAGTGCCACAACCTCCAGTTTCCTATACTCTCAAGTACATTCAACGGTAAAATATGTTTGAAAAGAGAAGTGTACAAGATGAACATATTTTACCAATGCGCGATGTGATCACCTCCCCTATTTTTAGACTTTTGTAAACATGTGTATCCTTCAGACCCTAGTCTCTTCCAAATTACAATTTTTGAAGCTTCAAATTCTTCTGTTTGAAGGAATGTCTGCTATTTGATGGGCCTTGCTTTGTGCAGCAGTTCACAGAAACAGGCAAAGGGGGAACTATAGATCTGGACCAAAAAAACTACAGATGATCACTTGGGTATTGTTCTTCTGTTCAATCATGTCTTCTGTTTGAACAAGTTCCTGTGGTTTTCTTAGCAAAGTTTCGGTTTATCTTTGCCTTCTTCCTAGGGTTGAGAGTGACTGGTCCAAAGTCACACAGTTGACTTTGCACCTAAGGAGAGACTAGCACTCATGATCAGTTTCTAGACTGATGCCTTAATCATTAGACCAAACTGGGTCTCAACAGATGACCGCTAGCCAGTAGCAAAGTATTAGAATGGCTGAATATCTCTTCTGTTATCTAGTGGTTAAAGTTTTTGCTACCCAGATTTGGAAGCCTTAGGCAAAACTCAAACATGCTGATTGGGATCATAATATGCACTGAGCTACACATTTTTTGTAATCCCCCCCCCCCCAAAAAAACCCCACCTACATGTTGAATAAGCCGCAATGTTCACTGTGTTGAGTCAAAATAAATTGTTACCACTAATATGGCTTAGGACATACTTGTTCAACCCGGACACTTGGAATGCTGTAGCCACTTTCTTTGCTCTGCAAGTCTGCTAATTAATATTCTCACCTTTATTTATCTTGGGAATAGCAATTTCTCCATACAATGTCGCTGGAAATGATTTGATTCTTCTTCCTTCAATCAGCTTGATCAGATGTCAAATACAGTGCAGGTAAATTAAGACATACCTGAAGAAAGAAACTCTAAATCTTGTACCATATTGCCTTCAAAGGCATTAATCTTAATCATAAAACATATCTGTACTGTAATCTATATCTATACAAGAAATACTCCACTGTCAATGCTTCATCTAATCTGCTGTCCTTTAATTCTGTTGACATTTCAACTTCCTTATTTCCCAGAAAGCTTTTGGTGTAGGCTAAGTCAAGCGATCTTCACTATCCAAATGGGTATCCAAACTCATATTCTGTTCAAAGCCATGTAGGAAAGGTCCATCATCTAACCTGAGATGCATGTTGGGAAGTGTAAACTGTGAGCATTTCCCTTGAGTCTATAGCTTATGAACAACAAGAACGAGTAAAATAGTTTCAAAAGGACACAAGGATTGTTATGTTCGTTTAAGTGTTCTCCATGCGCATTTCATTATCAGAGCCAGATGTTAATTTTCCCCATCCAGTCCATTAATTCTGAAGTGTAATCATTCATTTCAAATTCTAAAACTCAGGCATGAGCATTCATCCCACATATCTAGTTAGATTTCCAGTAAAAACATCTTAAAATCTTCTAAACTACTTCTATTGCACTTGAAAAACTATAAAGCTTGTAACCCTGGAAAATGAAGTCCCCTCTTTATTCATGAGCCAGGTACAACTTGGGAAGTGACAAAGGAAGCTGTCTCAGACTGTCTTGCTAAAACAGCTGCAATTCCAAACTGCAAAGACCACCATAGGAATAAGAACCCTTTCATAGCTCCTACCAGCTAACTCCCAATTCTCTGTTAAAAGGGTATCTAAAACTATGCTGACCTACACAGACTGATTTTTTTTTACGAGAACTACTGCATTTCTTATTAAAGACCTGTTCAAAGGTCTTTTTCAAGTTAGAATTATATAATAAAATGACTTAATTAAGAGGATTCATTACAATATATTCATGGAGTCTATTACTATTGAATATTTTTTATACATTTTATGAAAATTGTACATAATCTACCCCTAACAATTATTAGAATTTCTATTTCCCCTACAATGTCTTCAATAGTACTTCTAAAAGTAAGGGAAATAAGGAATTAAAATAATTGGTTATTATCTCTTACCAAGGGTCTTCAAGTGATCATTAGCAATTCAAACCAATGAGTACAGGACTCCTTTTGGTTCTTACAGACCTTAGATTTTGAGGGCAGCCCTACCCTTTTCGGCCCATGAGACTGACATAGCAGCCCTTGGAACCATCCATGCTAAATGCACCAACTGCAATGGACGATTTAAGAATCCACAGATGATTATTAGATCTGGCCAGTGCTTTCTGTATGAAAGCAAAGAGGTTATTCAGAGCATGTTGGAAACTCCTTAATGAAGCCGCATCTTTTCCCGCGGTGGCGCAGTGGTTAGAGTGCAGTATTGCAGGCTACTTCTGCTGATCACCGGCTGCCAGCAGTTTGGCAGATCGAATCTCACCAGGCTCAAGGTTGACTCAGCCTTCCATCCTTCCGAGGTCGGTAAAATGAGGACTCAGATTGTTGGGGGCAATATGCTGACTCTGTAAACCACTTAGAGAGGGCTGTAAAGCACTATGAAGCGGTATATAAATCTAAGTGCTATTGCTATTGCTATTCCCATAATTGGGCAGCTATTTTCCACAGCTGCTGTTCAATTCAAGAAAAGGCAAATTTGATTTTGTGACAGCAGATGCTATGCTCACCTTTCTGTCTTTAAATCTGAAGTGCTTCACACCACTAATCATTAATCAAACAACCAGAAGTAACTGTTCTTCTTTATGATATGATTCATATCAATGGATGATTTTCAAGATACATAGCTGCAGGCAAGTATTTAAGGTAAGTAAAGTAATGCATGTGTTATTTGGGGAAATGCTTTCTCCTTCTGGGTACAATGGTCAATCTTATTGAAATATATGAACATGGAGAATTACACCATCCCATTATTCACCAGCTCTGCCAATGGAATGATTGTGAAAGGATCCACAGAGAGAGACATAGCTGTACTAAAATGCTTTTAATGAAAGACAAGTGTCTTTGAGAAGTCATAGCGGAATAATAGACATAAAAAATCTAGAGTGATGTTGAGAAGACAAGGTATAGTTCTTATAAAAAGTGAGATGGAGTGCAATGCAAACAGTACTGAGTTTGCTTGCTTGGTGTGCTGAAGCAAAGGCAATCCAGAAGGTCATCAACACAAATGATCATAAGCCTTTATCAAGATGAAGTATTGCTAAAACCAAGAATACACTCCAAGTTGAAATAAGAAGGGAAGCAGGTCAATACATATGGAAGCACTTGAACTAGAAGTCTAAAAAAAAACCAGAACAATTGTCTAAGAAAGGTTAGATTGTGGAAGTCTATGAAGTAAATATGTAGAGAAAAATGGGATAAGGTCTATGATTCAATAAGAAGTAAAGAATGAAAGGGATACTATGCTTCATCAAAGACTAGACATGATGTTTTCGTTGCCTGTAATAAAGGAGTCCTGAATGTGGGGATTAATTCAGATAGAATCCTTGAGAGAGACAGTTTGGAATGGTGGTTAAGCCAGCAGGCTAGAAACCAGGAGACAATGAGTTCTAATCCTAGCTTGGGCACAAAGTCAATTGGATAATCTTGGGCCAGTCACTTTCTCTTAGCCCTAGGAAGGAAGAATGATAAACCACTTCCAAAATGTTGCCAGGAAAATTACAGGAACTTAACCAGGCAGTCACCAGGAATCAAGACTGACTCAAAGGCAATATATTTATCCTCTACATGATACATTTTCTGTATGGTAGTATAGACTTTTTTTTACAGATATGGAGAATACAGTTCAAGAGATCTAGACTTTTCCCTGGGGGGAAAAAAGATTTTTGAAGAGCAATCACTTCTATGTAAAAAATAGTAACCACGTAGGAATCTCTGTTCACAATACTGGCTTGTATCATTACAAATTTCACTGAGAAAGATGCATTTCTCTCAAAAAGCACTCTCCCTTTACATGTTAGGAAGAAGTCTTCAAGTTAGAAGTTTGCAACAGTGTTAACGAAGCTCCTAGGACATATATCACACACCTCCATCCTAGCTTATCTCACCTGGCTGCTGTTTGACAGCTGGGCTTTGAGACAGTACTTTAAATTCCATCACTGAATACCCCATTATATTTTACAATATGCCTATTCTTATTTATTATACTTCTCTGTCATCTTCCTACCAGAAATTAGCTAAATGATTGGCATGATGTGCACCTCCCTCCACTTAAAATTAAATTGGGGGTTTCTCAAATGCAGAAGACTGAACAGCTCTTGGTGTACAGCTGATTACAAATAAAATTTCCTTAATACTTATTAATCAAACAATGATGACATTAGGAAACAAAAATATCCTGGCCTACTATAGCAGACATGGGCTCCGTTCCAAAGTATTTTTATACATTTCTGTTAGTGTAACAGGAAACTAGATGAGGTTTCTCAATATTTCTCATGGGAAACATCAATACTTACTAACTACGAGTGACCTAACGTAGCCAACACCCAGAGAGGAAACTGCAAATCAAATCTAAATGCTATGTGGCAAACTGGGAATCATCATGATAGATCCAAAAGTAAGCTCTGGATGCTCGACTGCTGAGAGATCGCTTTTGCTTTAAAGGTATACTTTATGTCAATCAACATTAAATTCCTTTTCCTCCTCTCTACCAAGAAATCAGAAAAAAGTCTACTTTAAGCCCAAGTAATGACATGTTCAAAGGCCTCCAAGTCTGCTCTGTGTCTGGCATCAATGTGAGACCCAGAGGAGGCTGGTGAGTCTTTGAAAAATCACTAGCTGAATAGTGGAGAAAGAACTGTAAGCCAAAATAAGAATGAGAATTAAACATGTATATGTTGTACAAGCGGAATATAAAACAGGTGGGAAGTGGTCTATTTTATTCCTCAATATGAAAAAGTCTCTACAACTTACAGGTAAACTTGATCACCTGTGACTATGGGTATTTCTTTGTGACTTGAGTAAATGTTACTCATTCAGAGCACATATATAATTTCTCTTTCTTTCCCCTACAACTTATTTCCTTATGAGTATCTCTTATATATAGATACACTATAATTTATGCTTAGAACATGGCAGGTGTTTTTTTACATATTTGTTGCCAAGAATTAAAGGCAACAATATATTACAATATGAATAATCTGTTGAATCTACCGGTACTTCTAGATTTAGAAGTTCCATAGTCTAAATTCTAGTTTTAGTTTTATATGCTGTTACTGGCTTCTTATCTAGACGCTTCATTTATTTCCATCATTTTCTACCTTAACATCTTAACTTGGGGACAGGCAAGCTACAAACCATTTAATTATTGTGAAATATCCTACTTTATAAATTAATACATTTATACTGATTGTTTCCTAAAATTACAATCCATCCTATTAGCAAAGCAGTATGTGCTAACTATAGATTTCCACATACTGTACATAAAAATTTAAACGTTTTTACTCAACTCAAAACAGTCAGAAATAATGTTCTTATTTTTGTAAATCTTTTTCTTGCTTCAGGTGACATCTGAGACACAATACTGCATTCTTCCTTTACATTCTATTATTTTATTAAGCATGCCCCATTCAATCTCTTTTCCCAATTCTAACCTCCTCAAAAAGTCACTCATGATTCAAGGTTACTGATATTTTCATTCTCAATGTATTTTTTTTTTTAGTAGGTTTGTTTTGTCTCTCCCTAGCTCTTAACTAAAGTCTATTTTCTACTTCAACAAGTACAGCTATTATCATGCTGGGAGAAACCCCAAAGAGGTTTTTTATACACCTCCAGGATTCTCCTGAGCATGCTGATTTCCTCATCTTATCTGGCAGTACAGTTTTGCCTGCACAGCTGTCATAACTCAGCAACTGAGTTCATATTAATAGATACAAATGGGATCTATATTGAAATTTTGCAATATGGAATACACTCATTCACGGTTCCAGCTAGCATAGTTCTATTCTGTGATGACATATGAGATTCTTCTTTCCACTCTCCTCAGGTTTCCAATATTCCCTCCCAGATACTCAGCACCCTATGACCATGAGTAGGCTCCTCCCTCCAACAGATTGTAGAAGTTTTCCACTTCTTCAGACTTATAATTCCTTGGATTGTCCATGGAACTTTTTCGCTAGCCTGTCATGAAATGATTTTGACATAATTACTGAAAAGTATGACCTTATGTTTGTTTCACAAAGCACTACTACATAAATTAGTACAACAGGAATATTGATGTTTGATAGAGAGATGATTGGATCTCTCTTCTAATGTGTTGCTTTCATCTTGCTTTTTGTGAACCACCAAAGGTAGTTATTTCTTAACTGCAAGCTACTTAATAAAATCACAGGTACACATAGACAGTACATAAAGATATATTAAAAGCACTCTAACAAAAGGGTCTGTCTATTTAGTTCAGTGCACTAGATTTGACTTAACTGCAATGACAGACTCTGTTTGCACATTTCATATTGAAAGGATGGCACAGAAATAGGATCTGCACTTTCTTTTTCTTATGTCCTTTGCTGTTTTGTAACACCTGATCTTATTTTATATTCTGTATTCTTACATGGACTAATAGTTAATCAATAAAAGAATTATTATTTATTATGTCTGGAAACACATTCCAGGATATAATAAAACACAAATAGAAAGCAATTACTATCACTGCATAATGACTTCTTTAATTTAGAATGGTAGCAATTTTGGTATAGTTAACTACTTAAGTTGAACAAATTTAATTACTGAATAGCTGGGAGGTGCTAAGTTGATCCAGGAAAGCACCACTGTTCTACAAAGTACCTGCATCCTTATGAAGGAGCAAGTAATTAGGAATGCTCCTTGACCTCCTTTACAATTTGATTTTCAAATTGAAGCAGTGGAAAGAGCACATTTCATCTCTTGCTGCATTATCAGAAAGAAAATTTAATCTTGTGAATGTCAGCTATACTACAGCGATTTCTCATTTGAGGAGGTAAAGTCTAAAGACTGCATCTATTGTCATCAATTTTATTAATGGGAACAGAAAACAAAGATTCTAGCCCACTTTCACTGTTAACTAGCATCCAGACTCAATTCAACAAAACAGTTTTAACATAGAAAGCCTTATATGTGCTGGATTCTGTATACCTATGGTTACCTTCTTGCTTAAGCAAGCCACTGCTAGCAGTTCCATCTGTCCTACAAATCCCAAGACAAAACCTTCTGAAAACAGCATTTGTTACAAGGAAATCACATGCCTCTTCTTCAGCTTTCTCTTCCAAGTTCCAAAATGTATTCTATTCATATACTGTTCTGTTTAGTATGATTCATTGGCTAGATTTTTAAGGAAAAAATAAATTTTGTTTATCCTATGAAACACTACCATACTTGCCTAATTTTCAGCTTTCCTCCATCACCCCACTTAAAAAAGGAAAAACAATCTGTTCTGGAAGGAAACATTTTGAGGAGACTTAAGAGTTGGAAGTTGGAGAACTAAACAAGTTAAGGGGAAATCTGCAGATAAAAAAAAGCCCAGGCTTAATATTTGTAAAAGTTCTAATAGATTTTAAAAAAAAAAGTTCTGATTTATCTAGATCAGGGGTATAACTAGCGGCCAGTGGGCCGGATGCAACACGCACTGGCCACGGCCACCCCCAGTTTAGCGAAGGGGGAAAAAGTTGTGATATGTCACGTGACAACAACGTGACACCACGAGTTTGACATCCCTGAACTAAATATTACTCTGGGCATGATTTATGGTAGAGTGGAATTAACAAATAGTAGAAATAAATACAGTGAAGAACATGATTTGAAAGGCACAACAATCAGGTTAATTACATGACCTTCTAACTACTGAGGCCTTCTAACTAGTGTTATTTCCCAGAGATGAATTACAACTTAAATATACTAAGTTAAGGTAAAGTTTTAAGCAAAAGATACAATCAACATTTTCAAGGCTGATTCCTAAATGCATGGTGTTGTACCTGGCACCAGAAACAAATGCATTTTTACACTACAAATATTAACACCAAATCCACACCTTAGATTATAGGTAAATCTAGCTAATCCTGTCATATCTCCAAGAAATACACATTCACAAGTTTTCCATGTTATACAGGATAAAGAAGATCGGAATGCCTCATAAATGAACAATACAGAATCTTACCTCTAAAGGTTTAGAAAAAAGGCTGGTCAGAAAATTTCCAAAATCAACAAGTTGGCCCTTGGAGTTTTTAGTGAGTATATAAGCGGGTAAGACATTTACTGCAGAACATTATGGCACACATAGGCAGAATTTTATTAAGAATAGTTATTTCTTATACAATGGCAGGTAAAAATCCATTAGTGTGAAGTATATCCCTGTTTTTAACATTTATGAAGATATTCCTAGCAACATTTATTCACGGAAGTGACTGAATGACTTACAATAAAAAGTAAACAACAGAAAGTAAGAGAGTATCTTTCTTTTTATGATTTTTAACTTGCTTTTCAACAATAAACGGATCCTCTGAAGAACATTTTTCTTCCTTGCATATCATGTTCATCTTTGTATACATGTAACATAATCACTGTGTTACTCCTTTTTTAGTCAAGTAATGTTACACAGGACAAAGGGAATAAGAAGTAAATCAAAGAAATAAGGCACAAAGGAAGAAAAAGCTCAACCTAGCACAGGCAGTCCTTGCTTAATAATGGCAGTTACTAAGTGACATAGTTGTGAAGCATGACATCGCATGATTGCACCATTTAGCAACATTAGTTCTACCACTTCCTATTATTGTTGTTAAGCGAATTCCGCACTGTCGTTAATTGTGATGTCACGTGTCGTGTTTGCTATTTGCAATCTCTGTCCAGCTTCCCCATTGATTTTGCTTGTGTGAAGCCAGCAGTGAAAGTCACAACTAGCAATCGTGACCATGGGATACTGTGACCATCGTATGTACAAGGATCAATCATCAGTACTAGTCATTCAATGCTATTGTTAAGTTTGAATGGTCACTGAAAGAGTGTTTGTTAAGCAAAGGCCACCTGTCTATATGAACATTCATTATTCCATTCCATGTCTCTCTATATCTTTCTAGCTTTACACAACTTTCTTATGCCTATCATCTATCACTTTATACACTGCCCTTTATTCTCTCTCTTTTCAATATATCAACTTAAATTCAACCACAACATTCTTGGTCTTTATCTTCTTTCCCAGTCACCCCTTCCTTAATATATTTGTTTTGTGATTTAATCCTCTCTTTTTTTCTTTTTGTTGGGATAAACCACCTCAAAATGTTTCTAGTACCATATCTACTCATTTCTGTCTCCAATTCAATTTAGTTCTATTCATTAAGCACTCATTCATTCTTGACTAGATAGATAGATAGATAGATAGATAGATAGATAGATAGATAGATAGATGTATATCTTCGTGTTTCACTACACACATTCTTAACACACCTTTCCTACTGCATTCAATTTTCTATTATTTTTCTTGTGGCATTGTCAATTCTCACTTCCATATAACAAAGTAAATATAAGCATGATCTAATAAACAACCATTTTACTTTCTTTCAATAAACATTAATTCCTCACTACTGATTAACAAATAATTAACAATTAATGAGACCAGTATCTCCAAAGGCTTCCGTCCATCTCAATATCTGGGATGAATGAGCATGCTGCAGGTACTACTGGTGAAACCCTATCATTTGAGGGGTCTCTCAAAGTGTACCTGCCAAGTGGAACAGTTTCACCTGAGATATGGAGAAGCCTTACCCTCTTGGCATTTCCAAGGTTATGATAACCAGCCAGGAATTTTGATGAACTTTTGCATGAGTAGAGATTGTCTGTTGAGGTGATAATGTGTTTTTTAAAGGCCCTAAACTCAGTTTCTTTTTAATAGCTGGTTGCTTTTAATTTCTCTTTTCTATCCAGAATTGTTTAGGTAAATAGGTGGATAAATAAGTAAATAAGCCCTTATACCAGGATTGATATTTCTCCATTGATTTTCCCATCACACAATCATACAATCTAACATTTGCAACAAATAATTGTAATCTCAGTCAACAACTTAGCACTGTCTACATACAAAGGCACATATATTCACATGTCCACCAATATCCTTCTAAGGTATTGCTATAAAGTCTGTTTAGAAACTATTTTTTTCACAGTGTTATGTTTTTGCCCTGATTAGTAATAAAGATGCTTTAAGTAAATCCTTGTGGTTCTTGCTTCTACAGTTGCCTGTTATGTGGGCTTGACAGTACAGACATTATAACATAACTCCTTTTTTCTCATTCTAAACAATTTCCACATCTTACTTTCTTTTTTGCCTATTTTTCACTATAGACAAAAATATCTATATCTATATTGTCCCAATCTTTCATCATACATCATCAAATAAATTGTGTTGTTTCATTCATTGATGCTTCAATCGTGAAACTGAAATAGTTATATAAAGAAAGATTCCAAAAACGTGTAGAATGCATTAGGTAAAAAATATGTTATATTTACTTAAATAATAATAGCACCATTATGGCTGCAGGAAGCTGTCACGAGTAAAACCCTCTTGTAGTTTACCACCAGTTGTGCTTCTCAAGGCAATAGCATGTGTAAAAGTAGCACCACAGCCTTTCTGAAAGAGAAGACCATCCTTCAAATAGTTGGGGTCCTAAATACTAGTGTCCTAAGTCACTTAAGAGTACTAAAAGCAACGTGCAGCAACTTGACTTGCACTTGGAAATGAACTGTTAGTGCACTTATCAAATATTTAGTGGCCACAGAATTCCAGCAATTTGGCTCAGCCAAATTTGTAACAGCAGTATTCTCCATTAAGTTCACAAGTCATTCCCTAAAATATCATTCAGACGGTCCTTTCATGGATTAGTGGGCTTCCTATTAACAATTCAACATTTAATCTCCATGACTTTATCCTCAACTTGTCTATGATTATAGACTTGGCCTTCGAGAGAAAAGAGGAAAGGAAAAAGGAAGAGGAAGGAAAGGAAAGGAAAAAGGAAGAGGAAGAAGAGCACTAAAAGGGTACAGCTTATCCTATAGTAATCTTGGTAACCATTATTTCCTTCCTGTGGCAGGCACTGGGATGTCAATCAAAGAGTCCTCTGTCAAATTTAAGTTCTTACTGTAAATTTGTAAATTTGCGTAGGATTCTGTTCTTTCTTCAAACCACTTATTTTGACAAATGTTTATTGAAACTAAGTAAATGGTGTTAGACTGAACTTTTTCAAACAAGGACTAAAGTGCTGAAAGGCAATGAAAATTGTCTGTAAATCTAGCATTTTTTTCCCAAAAGTGACTGATCTGCTATGCAATCAGCTTAAGAGCCGAGGTGGCGCAGTGGTTAGAGTGCAGTACTGCAGGCTACTTCAGCTGACTGTTCAGCAGTTCAGCGGTTCAAATCTCACCGGCTCAAGGTTGACTCAGCCTTCCATCCTTCCGAGGTGGGTAAAATGAGGACCCAGATTGTTGGGGGCAATATGCTGACTCTGTGAACCGCTTAGAGAGTGCTGTAAAGCACTGTAAAGCGGTATATAAGTCTAAGTGCTATTGCTATTTCATGTTTTGCAAAATTAGCCAACGCAGCATCTTCGTTTAGGCATCTGAATCTTTGAATATGCTAAACATTGAATTAATTGCATTACAAACGTAAGCTAAGAGCACTGCCAATTATAATACAGGTAGTCCTCAATTTACGACCATTCACTTAGGAACCATTTGAAGGAGCTGAAAAAAGTTAATTACTACCAGGCCTCACACTAACAACTATCTCAGCATCCCCACAATCAAAATTCAAGTACTTGGCAACCAGCATGTATTTACAATGCCTGCAGATTCCTGTGTCCATTTTCAACTTTCCTAGCTGGCTTCCAAAAAAGCAAATTCAATAGGGGAAGCCGGTTCACTTAACACTCATGCAATTGACTTAACGACCATGGTGATTTCACTCAGCAACCACATCAAAAGAGGTAATAAAATCGGGTGCAACTCACGTAAGGGCTGCTTTGCTTAATGAAGACCCAGTGCCAATTGTAGTCATAAGCCAAGGACTACTTGTATCTACATTTAAACAGGCTGGTCCTGATGATTTGATACTGATTTTTTATAAATATCAATTTTCACAGTCTGACCAATTAGAAACTAGAATTTAGAAACTATAGGCGTATTAATTCTTATGAAGGAGTAACATATGTGTGTTTGTGTGTGTATATTTAGGATTCACGCTTGCTCACTCACAAAGAATCAGTTCAATATCACTAAGAACTTTACATTTTAGCCACAAAGGCATGCATTCCTAAAAAAAGATTTATTTACTAAGACTGAATGTTACTACCTTAAAAAAAACATATTCATTCTAACTGTCAACCCTGAAGCTGGCCTGACTGAGGCCATTTTGAGACTTCAGCGCTGACACACTGGAGAAGAGGGACAGGGAGGGGGAAGAGAGATAGTTGGGGTGCTGTAGTCAAAACAAAATACTTTATCTTGGGAACCAAGGACATTCCTGCAGGTGCTCGGAAGGAGGGGACTGGAGTCACCTAGCAACTGGACAGTATCCTGATTGGACCATGTGACTGATTATTTTGAGAAAGTGAAAAACTTTTACTTTTAATTAGGTGAAAACCGCGGGAATACTGAGAGTCGGTTTTCACCAGCTCGTGCCAATATGACATATCCAATAAACTTATTTTTTGAGGAATTTACCTGCCTCAGAGTTTTGTTTGCTACGAGTGTGTTACTTGGAACCAAGGGTGAAATCCAGCAGGTTCTGATAGGTTCTGGAGAACCGGTAGCGGAAAATTTGAGTAGTTCGGAGAACTGGTAGTGGAAATTTTGAGTAGTTCGGAGAACCAGCAAATACCACCTCTGGCTGGCCCCAGAGTGGGGTGGGAATGGAGATTTTGCAATATCCTTCCCTCAGGAGTGGGGAGGGAATGGGGATTTTGCAGTATCCTTCCTCTGGAGTGGGGAGGGAATGGAGATTTTGCAGTATCCTTTCCTTGCCACGCCCACCAAGCCACGCCCACCAAGCCACGACATGCCCACCAAGCCAAAACACGCCCACCAAGCCATGCCCACAGAACCGGTAGTAAAAAAAATTGGATTTCACCACTGCTTGGAATCCTGACACTAACGTAAGCACAGCCAGTTAATGATCTAGTCCGAAAAGCCTTCTGAAATTCCAGATTCGTACTCACAAAGTGAAAGAAACTTTTGCACACTTTGCAAGTTTGTACACCAAACATATTTGCAGAGGGAAAGGGAAATTACAAAACTGGCAATATTTCGGACAAATCTCTAACTGATCTACATCAGCTCTAATTTGCAAGATACATACTCAACCCACTTCCCCATTTTAGAGGGCCCCATTATTAGAGTTTGTTTGAATGCATCTGGAGGAGACTTTTATCTGGCAGTTACTAAGAACTCCCTATATTGACATATTAATTCAGGGTCCCAAGTATAGGTCTGTTACACAACATTTTTCTTGAGCATAACCAGTGGCCTCCAACAATCAAGAATGTTCTTTCTTTGTTTCCTTTCTTTTTCTTGTCTCTCTCTCTCTCTCTCTCTCTCTTTTTTTTTTTTTTTTTTTTTTGTAAATTTTTAAAACTTTGGGGGGGGGTTTTTTTTTTTTTTTGCAGTGAAATGATCAAAACTTGGGGTGGGGGACAGAACATCCTGCATAAAACCGCATCCTGAACAAGCATCACCACGATTCATTGTAAATAAATATTCTCTCCTTGCAGCACTTCCGTCAACTGTCATTGCCTTGGCTCCAATCACCTTTCAAGTCCAAACAGGATAGCACAGAAAAGCGAGTGAGATGGCAGATATGAGGTTTAATTTGCTTTTTCCTGCAGTTTTCTTTGGCGGTGTGCTTCAATTCTTTGGGACTGCCAGCTGCCTGGAATCACTCCTGGACCCATTTTTTTCCTGTTAACCTTCATAATTGTATTATGATGGGCAATCCCACAAACTGTGCTACAAAAGCTGTAAAAGAGCTTCTTCCTCCTTTCCTCCCTCTTCCTCTCTTAGATAAGCAACCAGATTTTTTTTAAAAAGAAAAAGAAAAAAAGAAAAACTGTTGTCGCTTGCAGACAGAAATGCCAAACTGCAAACTGCTGGAGAGGTTTGGCCACCTATCACTCCACATTTAAGATAATATGCGGCAGTGTTAAAAATAGAAAGGAAACATTAAGGTGAAAAGGGGAAAAAAGATGATTAAAGTCTAAAATGAGAATTTAAGCAACTCTCAGGCAGATCAAAGATACCGCATCGATAGTGCTATGCTGGAAACAAGTTGTTACTAGACAAAGGGAGGCTTCTCTGGGCTTACAGAAAGTATCACGGGCCTTTACATACTGTACTTTTCCAAATAAATAGTGAAAGTTGTGCATTGAAAGCTATGACATGTGTGCAAAAACGAGAGGAAAAAGCAGACAGTGTGTTGAAAGCAGGATGTTTGTTGTAGGTGAAACTTCTCATAAACATCATTCATGCAGGATGTTATAGCACAGTAGAGTCCCTGCCCTGGGGTGGTGAGAAACAGCCTTGGCAGACATATCCTAAAAGAGGGTGGGGTGGGTGGGGCACGCTCTGATGCAGAGAGTCCCCTCCCAAGAGCTATATCCAAGCACAGAAAGGAGCAATTTAATTAATAAAAAGAAAATGATGCATTACACACATGGGAACCCATTATGAATAAGCTTAGATGTCTTCAAGGCTTCTGTGAAATCATGTTCTCACAATTTGCTCTTAAGATATGACTTGATATCCTGGCAGCTACATCTTCTAAAAAATGGCTCGTTTTCTATGAGACTGGTTTGAAAAAGTGTGCTCTAAGGCTTGTGGGTTTGTATTTTGTTGATGTTTTTTGCTGATGTTTTTTGCTTTTGCCTTTTGGGAAAGTATAGTGGAAGTTCCTAACAATTACAATCAGCAGATTTTCTGCTGAATCTCTCTCCCTTGATTTTAATCATTCAGCAAATCCTGTACAAGCAACTTTGAATCACTGTGATGTCTTCATCCTGGTAATCATCATTGGTATAATAAAAACATTAGAACAGATGTCTTCAAACTGTTAAGACTTGTGGACTTCAACTCCCAGAATTCTCCAGCCAGCTGGCTGGACAATTCTGGGAATTGAAGTCCACAAGTCTTACAGTTGCCAAGTTTGGGGACCCCTGCATTAGAAGAAGCAATTGCTTTCATATATTATTTCAACATGGTCTCCTCTCTCTCTCTCTCTTTCTCTCTCTCTCTCCCTCCCTCCCTCCAGGGTTGGGTTCTAACTTACCTCGCTTCCGGTTCGCTTCCTCCTGCGCTGTGTGGGTGCGCACGCGCATCCGCAGTGCAAAAAAAAAAATTAAAAAAATCCCCCCCCAAAAAAAGACGAAAACAAGATGGCGCCGCTTGCGCAGTGCCGGAAACTCTGCTTCTGCGCATACGCAGAAGAAGAAAAACCCGGGGGGAAATTGGAGGAAAAAAATTGCAAAAAAATAAATAAATAAAAGATGGCGGCATCTACGGACCGGCACCGACCGAACCAGATCCGTGACGTCATCGTGACATCACCAGCGGGTTGCTACCGGTTCAGGCGAACCAGTCCGAACCGGGAGGAACCCACCTCTGCCTCCCTCCCTTCCTGTCACACACACACATCTTGGATTCAATCTCCCATATGCAAGGCACTTTGCTCCACTATCACTGTCCCTGTGCACAGTGAATTATTCAGAAGTAGTGGCTTACACCAAGCATTAGAGAATTTTCTCTGTACTGCTGCAACAATTCAGAAGTTAAGTTGTGTAGCAGTAAGTGGAAATCGTCTCAGTTTATACAACAAGCTGCAGCCACGGTTTATCACCTAGTGGCAGCATTGAAGTACAATTATTTAAGGCAACTCCTACATAAGCCTGTTGGTCTCCCTGATGTGTTAATCTTCAGTTCCTATTAACTTCAGCCAACATAGGCAAGGGCTAACTTGGAGACTTTAGAAGCTGAAGCCCAACACATCTTGAATGCATTGTGCTGTAGTGAGTTCTTGTACAAAGTTGTGATACCTGGCAATTAGAATATAACAGGTGGCTGACCTTATTCCATAACATTTCGTTTATTTGTTTATTTGATTTATATAGCTCACATTTATGACTCTTGACAGCTCACATAATTAAAATAACACACACACAAACAAGCAAACAGTAAACAAAACTGCTTATTTCCTCCTGGATAATCCATTGTATTCCACTCTCTGTTTTTCCAGTTCAGAGTTAAACTATTAGTTCAATAGATGTGACAGCAATAGCAATAGCACTTAGACTTATATACTGCTTTACAGTGCTCTACAGCACACTCTAAGCAGTCTACAGAGTCAGCATGTTGCCCCCAACAATCTGGGTTCTCATTTTACCGACCTCAGAAGGATGGATGAGTCAACATTGAGCCAATCAGGATTGAACTCCTGGCAGAGGGCAGAGTTAGCCTGCACTATTGCATTCTAATCACTGTGCTACCATGGCTCACGGACAGATTATGTCTCGACTATAAAAGTTTGGAGGATCATTAGATATCAGCAAAGAGATATAGAAAATTCTAATTCTTTGCTTCTATCCAGTGGTCCTCCAGATCCTTACAGCCAAAATATGTTATACTAGCTAAATACCCGTGCTCTGCTACGGAACTATGTGATCGGGCTTGATAAATCGACACTTAGAGCTTGAAAATTAATGAGTAGTTACGATCGGCCTCTCCTCTCCCCTTCTCTCCTCAGGCTTGCCCCACAGAAGCCTCTACTCTCCTATCCCCCTTCACTCCCTCAGCCTTGCCCCACAGAAGCCATCCCTATCCTATCCCCTTCTCTCCCTCAGCCTTGCCCCACAGAAGCCTCCTCTATCCTATCCCCTTCCCTCCCTCAGGCTTGCCCAACAGAAGCCTCCCCTATCCTATCCCCTTCTCTCCCTCAGGCTT
>QLTV01003186.1:682626-693749 GCA_003457575.1 Thermophis baileyi
ATTTGTACCCGGACTATCATTAAGTGTTGTACCTTATGATTCTTGACGAATGTCTTTTCTTTTATGTACACTGAGAGCATATGCACCAAGACAAATTCCTTGTATGTCCAATCACACTTGGCCAATAAAAAATTCTATTCTATTCTATTCTATTCTATTCTATTCTATTCTATTCTATTCTATTCTATTCTATTCTATTCTATTCTATTCTATTCTATTCTATTCTATTCTATTCAGTGAAACCCTAACCCCATTTTACAACCTTTCTTGCTACGTTATTAAGTTAATCATTGCAGTTGTTAACTTAGCAACATGGTTGTTAAGTGAATCTGGCTTCCCCCTTGAATTTGCTTGTCAGATGGTCACAAAAGCTGATCACATGACTCTGGGACACTGTAACCATCATAAATGTGAACCAGTTGCCAAGCATCTGAATTTTGATCATGTGACCATGGGGAAGCTGCAATGGTCATAAGTGAAAAATGGTCATAAGTCACTTTTTTCAGTGCTGTTGTAACTTTGAAAGGTCACTAAATGAACTATCGTAAGTTGAGGACTACCTGTAATTTTTAATAAAATTATCATATCAAATTAGTTGTCAATGGTACAACTAGTAGAACCAAAAGAAGTAAATACTCTCGGGACCTTTGAATTCCCAAAAGTAAAACTTTATTGGATACACCATTTCGGTACTGAAAAATCAAAACCAGCTCTGGTTTTCCCGTGAAAAAGCTTGCTTAGTTAAACAATAGGTTTCCCTTTCTCCCCACCCCTCAGGTGTTCACATTGTCCGATTGTGGAACTTCTTTTTGTTATGGGAACAGTCCACTTCTCAATTGAGCACCTGCAGTAATGACCTTGGCAGTTTTCAGGCTCTCACGGTCCATGGATGAAGTCTTGGCATTCCATTTCCTCCCTACACATTCCATCCCTCCCCCCGTTTCATTGGCAAGTTGAATAGCGATAGAAACTAGAAGGCAGTAAGCAATTCAATCTTGACATTACTATTAAAACCAAAGCCTATGTATTCTTTCCAAGACAGAATGCTGGGGTTTCCCATGTCATGTGAAAGCAGGAAGGTGGTGGGTGATATCCCAAAGTTGTTACTTTTCAATGCAGTTTTCACATTATACAATGACCCAATCTTGCAGCCTTCTGAAGGCTATTGAGACTATTCACTTCCAGCAAGCATTCAGTAGCTCTGAAATGATACATTTTTTACCATTCATGTTTATTTATTGTATATTTTTAGATTTTTTGATTAGTTGATGTTGGGGATTGTTTTATTGCATTGTGGATCTTACTATGAACCACATAGAGCAGGGGTATCAAACCCCGGCCCGTGAGGTGCTTAGATCTGGCTCACGGGGTCGCCTTGGAAACATCTAAGGACCGGCCCTCCCCAGGTCCGTTTTGCTGGCAGAGCGCTCAGGCCGCCACAGGCGCCCCGACAAGAGTGACGTCAAGCTGGCCACACCCACCCTGGCCATGCCTACCCGGCCCCCTGAGGTCAAACACAACCCTGATGTGGCCCTCAATGAAATCGAGTTTGACATCCCTGACATAGAGTCTCTGGAATCAGAGATCTACAATTTTTTTAAATAACTAGAAGCATACATCATGGTTATTATTACAATTTTCTTTCTAATATCACATGTAAATTTTGTAGTACTATCACGATACAGTACTTAATATTTAACACTAAAATAGAAATGAAGAAAGATTTTAAACTATATTTAAAACTTCACAGTCTCATTTCTACACTGCACTACCAAATCTTATAAGCAATTTAATCCAGTACAAAATATTAATGAACACAGACACGTTCAGAGCAAATACAAAATATGTCCTGTAAAGTCACAAACTCTGCCTCCTACATATTTGCATGTAACTTTGCAAAAGTCATCCAGGGACAGGATTTCTGATGTGACACATGTTTTATCATTCCTCCCCCCCACCCCCCGCCTTTTGTAAATTCCTATAGCCAACACTACACCCTGGGTCCTTATGGACCCTGACACTTCACCAAAGATAGATGAACTGTTATGGTTGGGGTAAGTCCTAAGATCTTTCACTGGTGTAACCCTGATTTTCAAGATAAATTAACTAAGATTCAATCTATTTTTTCTTTTAAACGTTTAAATTCAAAAAGAACACTTGTTCCAATATCAGCAGTTACTTGGCTTTGCAACAGCATGGTGCTGTTTCTAAGACACAATGATTCAGTGAGAACAGCACTATTAGATAATATGAAGAAGCACAAAAGAAAGAAAGAGTTACATAAATACAAGGTATTGTTATTCCAGATCATGAACGCAATGTTAAAATGGGAACAATGGCTGAATGCTCTAAACTATCAAACTGAATAAAGATGGAACAAGCACAAATCATGTCCATAGACAGATAATTTTGAAATTACTATGTTCTTTTATAAAGTGTTACCAGAACTAGATTTATACAGCAGCGTTGTAACTATACTGACAGATTGTCAATATTAACAAGCTAGTCTAATGTATTATCAATGATAATCCAATTTTGCTTCTATCCTGGACTCTAAACATTACTTGACAATAGAAGAGCAAAAATAAGCTAATCACAGAAACGGCTGCAAAGTACTGAATGGCAATGATACTTCATTGATAATAATAGAAAGAAACCTCTGGATTGGTTTTTCATTATCAGAGATACTGGCAATTTCAAGAGACTTTTTTTAACATCTTCTTTTCCTATATACTTTCTTGAATATTTATTATTTTAAAAAAACTACATATGCCGCCAACCCTTTTGTATAGCACATTTGAAAATGTAATGGTACATACTTGCTGAATTTAAGACTTCAGAATTTTATTTTAAGTATGTCTCTATAAAACTGCAGCCCTGTGTTTCAATCATACCTTCCCTTTTCTGGGAATACTAAATCCAACAGGACTTTTTATTACAAGAAATATCAAAATACTTTTAAATATCCTTTTGTCAGGTCAGTTTGGTGAGGTATTCCCCAAAGCATGGCAATTGAGCCTTTACAACGTCTGTCTGCAAGAGCAAGACGGAACTCATAGTCTGGAGGGTTAATAATTTATTTACTGCAATGTATGTATATGTGTGGAGAAAGCTCAGGACCTTATCAGTTGGAAACATGCAGAAGAGGCCTTCATCCTGCAATGGACAGACAATGGCTAAAATGATGGTGATGATGTATGTGTGATAGACAATGGCTCAAATGATAGCAATAGCACTTAGATTTATATACTGCTTCATAGTGCTTTACAGCACTCTCTAAGCGGTTTACAGAGTCAGCATATTGTCCCCAACAATCTGGGTCCTCATTTTACTGACCTTGGAAGGATGGAAGGCTGAGTCAACCTTGAGCCTGGTGAGATTCGATCTGCCAAACTGCTGGCAGCCGGTGATCAGCAGAAGTAGCCTGCAGTACTGCACTCTAACCACTGCGCCACCGCGGCTCTTGATGATGATGATGATGATGTATGTGTGGATTCAGCAGGAGATATCCCACCCCCAGCAAAGAAATAATGCCACCCTTGCAATTACAGACATCCTCTCAGAAAAAAAGTTTAAGGTGGAGAGATAAGAGAAATGCTCATGGAATACTTCAATTAGGAGAGCGGTTTAAGAGCAACTATGGAGAGTGGAGCATGATTAACACATTAACACAACTAAAACAGAGGATTTGATGTAAATGCAGCAGGTAAATTCCACTGCTGCATTGGTGCCAACAGATAGGTGAAAGCAATGTCTTCATTTACAACAAAACTTAAATGGAGGTTTTTTTCAGGTAACCTAGAGGTTGTGATCCAATCCTGACTTCTTAAAACAGGGGGTAGTCTACCCTTGTGCTGGCTCAAGTGGTAGGTGCGGATCAGCCCAAAACAAGAGGAACATTAATAAAGTGGGATTCAAACATTTGAGAGTTTTGTGGTGATCAGACTCTTGTACCTGATTGAAAATTTACCCAACAGTATATTAGAGATGTACAGTATTCAGATGCAGGAAAAGTTACTTTGGATCCCATGTCAAGACGTTGAGAGAAACCCAAACCTGAGGGCAGATCCTTAAATATTTCATGCCTTTTTCTGGCATCACCTAGTAACTAGGCAGACTAAGGGTTAGGAGGAGTTCTTATAAACGCAGTGCCAGGGTATGACTTTGTGTTGCTACCCTGCCGCCACCTGCTTAACCTCTTCGAAAGACTAATTTAAGACAAATACTGTGTATCAACTGCAGTTGAAACACAGTGTAAAAATATAAAAGGAAGACTATAAATAAGGATGAAGATTAAATTAAATCATTTGGCTTGGTAATAGGAAATGAGAACTGAGAAACAAGAGAACTGAAAGATATAAATGGAAACAAACTAGGAAATCCAGTGTTGTGACTTATTTTCTTAGTGACAGATAGATATTTAGTAAAAGAAAATGGCAGAATGTCAAACACAATGTCTTCTACTATGTCTTCCTCAGAATAATTCCCAGTTTCAATAAGCAAAATCTTTTATTTATCCTTCACGCATGAATTCTAGTAGCATAGCACCTCCTGTCTCTATTCTTTCTTTTAGCAATTTGATCAAGAATATTCACTCTGCTTCATCTCCACATGAAACCATACACAAGCTATTTTCATTAAAGCTTCCTTTCCTTAAAACAGCTCTGTGTTTTGACACCAACCATATCTAGCATTATCTGTTCTGGGTCTCAAAATCATAATGCAATTGTAGTTATAATTTTAAAATCTACTTTTAATTTCAAGTCAAAAAGTATATTTACTACAGGCACACATCTTCCTTCCTTAGCGAAATGCATGGATGCTTCAGACTTAGCTAACTTGCACTTCACACCACTGAAGGTATTGTAAATGAACCCTCTTTGGAAATCTGACATTAAACAAATACTTCTCCTTGTAAGGTATTTTTCATACAGGGCTGGAAATGTAATTACATTTAATTTTTATAATAAAGTTGTACAATTACAGGATGTGGTGTTAAAAGGTACTTTTTATTGTTTTCTATCATGTAAGTGTGTGCTTCATTGCTTTTTTATTCAGTTTTTCTTGTTGTGGGAGGCATTATAACATTGGATAAACCACGCATCTAGGGATAAAAATGGGATGTTCCATTATAATGTACATTACCATGACAAAAAAACCACTCTTCCTTCTTTCCTAGCTATACTTGCAAAGTGATCCAAGTGATCCATTTACTTATGGTAAATAGATTATAACAGTGACTTAAATCAAACCTATACAATTGTGTTCTCAATTCATTATGCGAAACGTATAGTTTTCTATTTTGGAATCCCAGTCTCTTCTTGATTATAAAAATTTATTTTTACCTCTATTTGAAAACAATCACACATAATATTATTTGATATGATTATCTATAAATAGAACCAGCTGATCCAGAAAGGCCACTATGGAAGGGGGGGGATGCTAAACAGAACTCTACAAGATGACAGAGAAAAGTTCATATTTATTTATTTAGAAAGGTTTTTATTTGTTTGTTTGTTTTCGTTTATTTATTTATTATGAAATTTATTTGCCGCCCATCTCGTATCCAATGACTCTGGGTGGCTTACAGCATAAAAACATTAACGCATTAAAAACATTAAAAACATTAACATAAACAATCATAAAGACACAGCAGATAAAATTATTAACAAATACATAATTAACACCAGATGGAAAAGGAGGGAGACAGAAAAACAGGGGGTTGGGGAGGTGGGATTAGACTTTAATTAGCCAACCACCTCCAGTATGAAGTTCCCCCATTGGTTCCCCAAGCCATCAGGATCAGGGGTGGGTTCTGGATCCGTTTGCTGCCGGTTCACTCAGGGTCGCGCCGTGCGCACGCCCCCCCGCAGCAATCAAAAACTAGCTTCTGCGCATGCGAAGCAAAAATTCGCAGAAGCAAAATCCAAGATGGCGGCGCCCACTGAACACACCGAAAGAACTGGTTCCGTGATGTCATCACCGGTTTACTAACGGTTCTAAAGAACCGGTTAGAACCGGTAGGAACCCACCTCTGATCAGGATTGTCCTTGTTGAGGGGAAGAAGTGATGCTACTCCTCTCTGCACCACTTTGAAGATTAATCCAGAAAACCCACTAGCTGACAAGGGTTGCCAAATATACAGAGGGTTCTACACAAAGCCTTTTTCTGCTAACGGGGTTTCTGGAAAAGCAATCAGAGCAACCAAAAGGAAGAGTTTGCATCTGCTCTGCTTTTAAAAGTGAGGAGAGACAGCCCTGCTTGGTAAAGCAGATTCAAAAGGGTGTTTTGCTCAAAGGAACATCAAAGAGAAACACCTCTTCTAAGTTTCGCACAGGCCTCTCCTACAGACTTTCAGAATAAGATGCCAAAATCGGAAACAGTTATTACAAGAACACTGGTAACTGAATATTAGCATCTTGCTCTCCTTTATATTCCAGAAATACATTTTAACATAAACCACTATTACCAAAGGCTATGATATTTTTATGTTATTTATTCCAATAAGCTGGAGCGTGGGGAGAGGTGAGAAGCACAATTACTCCATCAGACATTTAATTTCCATCAACCGTCTTCTGAAGGAAACCACAGGGTGCAGCAGAAAAGTGAGATGGAAAGCAAGAACAGCAGTTGAGGTGCCACATACTTTAGCCTCCTACTTTATTCTATTCTAGCTAATCATCGCAGCCTGATATTCCTCCTCCCTTATTCTTTCCTATAATGTTTTTTAAACCATAATTCTGCTAAAAGGGATTACCTTGTTACCTAGCTTTTGGAGCCTTTCTGGAAAAAAATGTTCTAAATCAGGAGTAGAAACTGATGACTTTCTGGATGTCATTGAACTACAATTCTCAGCAGCCCCAACCAATGTGACTTCCCTTGTCCAGCTAAAATCAAACCAGTCTACTTGGCTAACAAGCCAGCACCATCTTTATACTCAAACCAATGGCAACATCCCAATAGTCAAGAAGAAGCTCATTTTAATTTTATTAACTTAAACAGTAAATCCTACTTTTAAGTTAGGGAGATGAAACTTCAATGTACCTCCTCCTATCACCATATGCTTTTCTATCATCATGATAGCTGCCTTTCAATATTTAAGAACTGCCAAGGAGAAGATGGGATCAATGTATTCTCCAAAGCACCAGAGAGGAGGACAAGAAGTTGATGGAAGCTTATCAAAGAGAGATCCAACCTAGAATTAAGGAGAAATTTCCTGTCAGTGAGAAAAATTAATCAGTGGAACGGCTTACCTCTAGAAGTTGCAAGTACTCCATCACTGGAGGTTTTTAAGAAGAGATTAGACAGCCATCTGTCTGGAATGGTATAGGGTCTCCTGGTTCAGCAGAGGGTTGGAATGGAAGACCTCCAAGGTCACTTTCAACTCTATTATTCTGTATTCTGCATTCATCCTTATATCACTTTACTATCAAATTACTGAGTCCTTTGTCTGCATAATTCTAGCTGGAATTCAGTTTGCACCAGTATGCCACTGTGTCCAAGCAATCCAATCGGCTAATTTGTGGGCTGCAGGGGAGCTGTTTCACTAGAGGAACAGGGAGACCAAAGGCAACATAAAGGCAATGATTTCCTTCTCTTTCCCCTGGAGTGGAATCAAAGTCTTATCACTTTCCTTTCCCCTTAGCAGAGAGGAAGGAATTCACTGCATTTCTGTTGCTAATGACAGCAGAAACTCAACCGTTTTCTTCTCTTTTGTGTCCAAGTGAAGGGAGAGTTGCTTCATTGCCTTTTCTCTTCTCCCAGTGAAGAAAATGAAGACTGCCAAGTATAAGGATGGGAGACACTTAGGTGCAGAGGGAAGTTGTACATCAATGGAAGAAGATGGGGGGGGGGAGAACAAGGACAAAAAACTTACAAGAACAAGTCTCATGAATCAAAACCATAAGGATAAGCAACATATTTGTCCAATACTTCAATAATCTCTATATTTACAACAATCAACATAGCTTTTGCATTTATTTATTTATTTTTTCATGTTTATGTAGTGTATATTGGAGGTGGTGACCCTTTGAGAGCTGTATGCAATGAAATTTCATTTGAATGTATGCCGATTAGTATACATTCAAAGTGACAATAAAGTTATTATTCTATCTCATTTGTTTTTATATCAACAAGTGAATTAAGACATCATAAAATGAGTGTTTGTGGGCTGCAATGACATCTAACTATATCTATGGTATTTTTTTAAGAAATTCATTTTAAAACAGCTTGCTAATAATATATTTACAGTACAGGGTTAAAAAATAGAAATATAGGATACAAATTAAAGAAGTACTTTTACAGAATTACATAGAAGCCAATGTTTGTTAGTGAAACTTCTTTAATTGTTAAGAGTGTTAAAGATAGCGCATCAAATTAATCTTAACACATTAGTCACGTTAGTAAGAAAATAGTGTACTATACTTATGTATAATTAAAACCCTATTATGGTAACTGATTTAATACACAGATAGGTTAAAAGCAATTTAAGATAAAGTGTTTCAAATGAAGAACTTAAGTTATAATGCAAAAGCAAATGAACACTACTTTAGGGAAGTTCAAAGTCTAAAACAAGGTTATTTAAATTTTGTTTAAAATCTGAAACATAAAAGACTCAATAAAAATGAGCCAAAATTTAAACTTAATATACAAAATTAAAATTCAATTAAGAAGTTCAATATATACTTTCAAATCACTAAATTTTGCACCATTGTGTAGTGCAAAAAGTAATATAATTAACCATCTTAGCAGAGTTATGCAATGATATGTGCTATGTGTGCAGGTTAAATTATACTCACAGTCTAGTTTGTTTTTGTTTTTATTCATTTTGTAAAGAGATGAAAATAATTAGCCTATGCTAATCTAATTTATCTAAACATATGCATTGTAAGGAATGAACTGAAACTATCAGTTGTTCTGATAAAATCACAAAGGGCTCAGGTTATGGTATCATTTATTATAAGTACATCCTACATGATGCAGATTCTCACATTTCAACAGATCATTTTTTATTTTTAAAAAAGAGAACAGTTGCCACTGAAACTATTTCAAGCCTTATTGTCTCTTATGAATAGGCATTACAACATCAATTAGAAAACTGTTTTCATTATGCAGCTCAGCAAAAATCTCAGAAGTGTTAAAGAAAATGTTATATATGTGTATTGCATGGGTGGGTTCCTCCCGGTTTGGACCGGATCGGCCGAACCGGTAGCGACCCGCTGGTGACGTCACTGAAGTGGATCGGCCAGTGCCAGTCCGTGGGCGCCGCCATCTTTTTTTGTAAATTTTTTGTGAATTTTTTTACTGTTTGGAAGGTTTTTCCTCTTCTGCTGCTTGAAAAAAGGGCCCTCCCGCCTGCCCCCGGGTTTATACTGACCTTTATTCCTTCGCCCGAAGCACAACTGATCATCTCCTCAGCTGTGTTTCGGGCTGATTGCAGCTACTGAGCATGTGTGGAAGCAAAAACGTTGTGATGTGAACCGGTGGGGAAGGTAAGTGGAACCCACCCCTGGTGTATTGTCTTATTTTATCAGTACATACAGCAGAAAGCATATACACCCCAAATAACTGTTCAAGAACTTTTAGCATTCAAGGCTTAGATTGGGGATTCACTGTCAGGAGTTTTCAAAGAAATTATGTTAAACTATATATATCTACAGTATATCATATATTTCTATATCATCTATCTATCTATCTATCTATCTATCTATCTATCTATCTATCTATCCATCCATCCATCCATCCATCCATCTAAAAATCTGTCATCTCAAAGTGTATTTTTTAAAAAAATGTGTTATCTTCAAGTTTTGATAGCTTTATATGAAGATATCCCAAGAAACCCTCATAAACAAAGGTCCTCAGCCTGCATCACATATTAAACAATTATGAACAACAATGACAGAAACAAAGTTAATGTTTTGGCCACAGGTTACTAATAAGCATGAAGTGCAGTATAAAAAGTATACAGTCAATCTATATAAGGGGCAGCTACCAAAAGACCATGCTGCCAACACAAATCAGGAGGCTCAGAAATCAAATCTTCAACATGTGGTGTAGAATGTTGTGTTGCCATGGTAAATATTCATGTTTCAAGAGAAGTGTTAAATCTTGTATCAGAAGTCAAACTGGCTGCCAAGACACATTTTCACAAGTAAGGGAATTTTTGTCTTTTCAGAATGGAACTATTTTTCAATTGACACTGAATTTTCCCTAAAATAAATTCTTCATAACTAAGCCAATCACACTTGAGTCAGTCCAAAAAATGAATTACTCTGTTCCACTACAGAATTGTCAACAGTTTCTGTGTGTGCATGCAAATGCTTAAAAGTTATTTAGAAAACCTAATACTCTAAGAAATATTTAAATAGTTATCTCAAAAAACCCCCACCCATAATTGCAGCCCCTAAAAATCATTCAGTTCTAGAAAAAGAAGACAGAAGTTGACTTTTTCTGACATTTTTTTTTTACAATTGTATATTTAATTTTAAAATACCAAGCCACCAACCTAAAAATTAGGATGAATGATCATTTAAAAACTTTTTTTTCTTCAAATTTCAGGACACTTTTTATTTTTAAAGCAAGACAACTGTATCTAATTTTTGTGCAAGATTGTTTTTATCAAACAGAACACTTACTTGAAATTCCTTTCTCACATGTTACAGTACAAGTAATATTGGATTTCAGCTAAGTTCCAAGTGCATAACAACAGCTTTCCATATTATAAGTTCTATTCCAGAGTCTTTTCTCTGTCAGGACTGTCTTTTTCAGAGTAAAAATAATAGAATAGAATAGAATAGAATAGAATAGAATAGAATAGAATAGAATAGAATAGAATAGAATAGAATAGAATAGAATAGAATAGAATAGAATAGAATAGAATAGAATNACACTTACTTGAAATTCCTTTCTCACATGTTACAGTACAAGTAATATTGGATTTCAGCTAAGTTCCAAGTGCATAACAACAGCTTTCCATATTATAAGTTCTATTCCAGAGTCTTTTCTCTGTCAGGACTGTCTTTTTCAGAGTAAAAATAATAGAATAGAATAGAATAGAATAGAATAGAATAGAATAGAATAGAATAGAATAGAATAGAATAGAATAGAATAGAATAGAATAGAAT
>QLTV01003186.1:696079-723105 GCA_003457575.1 Thermophis baileyi
TGAGGACAGAAATGTTCTTTATCAGTTAATTCTCTGTCCCCGCTATTCAGTTTAAATGTTTATCCAGCAAATCTGTGAATTTAATACCAGGTAACTCAGTCCCTTTCTTTGATGGATGCAAACCATCTCTTTTGTACAGTTTTTCATTGGACCAGCTGCAGACATCATGACTAATAAAACCAAAGCTTCCCCTTTTACACCACTCCTTTAGCCACACATTAAACTCTGCTACACACTGGCCTTTCCCTTTTTGTTCCTTATATACTGGTAAAACCTCTGAAAAGATAAATCTGTGAATGTAATGCCAAGTAACTCAGTCCCTTTCTTGGATGAATGCAAACCATCTCTTTTGTAGAGTTTTTCATTGGACCAGCTGCAGACATCATGACTAATAAAACCAAAGCCTTCCCTTTTACACCCCTCCTTTAGCCACACATTAAACTCTGCTACATGCTGGCCTTTCCCTTTTTGTTCCTTATATACTGGTAAAACCTCTGAAAAGATAAGCCTACAACCTGTACTACTAAGTTCATACCCCAAGCTCTGGAAATCATTCTGCACAGAAAGTACATCTTTTTGGGACAGATCGTTTGTGCCAAGATGTATAATAGCATCAACATCACAGTCCTTACTGGCATTCTTGACTATCTTAAGAATACGCCTCTTGTCTCTGCTGGCAGTAGCACCTGGCAGACACCTGACCTCTTTCAAAATAGGATAAATAAATCTCAACAGCAGAACAATGTTTATATTACCAAAGATCCAACCCAATCTTTATGAATACTTTTTAAAGCAACCACTATTAATAGAAATTTAAGTTTAAAGATTCCACTAGATAGGTCTTACATTGTTAGAAGAAGCAATATTGTACCCCACAAACACAGTCATTAGCTCTACAGATGATATCTAACATTAAGTAAGGAACCACAGTGAAGGACATAGTGGTTTTGTCCTACGAACGTATGCGGCAATGAATTGAAGCAAAGCATCTTTTGAGCATCTTTTACCAAGAGAGAAGAAAATGTATTTAAATTTAGTTTCACTTTCCTTAAAAACATACATGTATTTCTCTTTCTTTAAAACTTGATGTCCTTTTTAAAAGAGTACTCTGAATTCTTAAAGTAGTAAGTTTAAGCTAAAGTTATCTTCCTGTAAACAAGAATTTGTTTTAAATCTCTGTCTGATTCATTATGATGTAGTGGGTTTCATGGAGTTCTTTTCACAGCTAAGTTGAGAAAAAAATGATGCCTGGTCCTTAGAGCTAACTAATTTATTCATTAGAATTTTGTTAAAATTACATGCCACATGCAACATTTTGCAACTCTTTACAGGTTATAAATATCTATCCAAATAAAATTAAATCTAAGGATTAAAACCATTTACATTTTTAAAAATGCCCTTCAAAACTAAGGTATTGGGGAGAAATATGCATATTAAGTGTACACCTAAAATGTGATAGGAGGGACCAATTCAGCTCAAAAGGGAAGTGGCTAAACAGCTGCCACTGAAGAGCTCTCCACAGCTAGACTGGTATAACTAACTTTCCTGTGGGAAAGATCCCTGAACAAAGGTCAAAAGACAATTATCACAGACACCTGCTAAGTTGAACTATTCCTTCCCCTGCTTCACAAAGCACCATTGTCACCGTTTCGCTTGTAGTGAGTAATGCATAACTATGGTTTGTTTTTTAATAATATTTATAATGTTGTACTTAATAGTTGTTTATAGCGCTTATAAACCACTCCGGGAACACTTATTCTGAAAGACAGAATGTAATAAATCGTCCCAACAGCAAGTAGTTTTACCGCAGAGGGCACGTACTGGAAAAAGCAAACTTATGTGTTGATGTTAAATGTAACTAAGGTAGGATTTACAAAAGCTTTAACAGCCGTAGGTAAACTCAATGAATAGACATTCCAGTATTATTTAGGCCTAAACTTACATTTCAACTTGTTCCATATAGTATGAACTCTTTGTTCATTATCTGTAGAGAATCAACGTGGTGAAATGATTAAGGGGTCCAAATAGGACAGGAGAGACCCTGATTGAAATCCACCATCTGCCACTTTGTTAGTGACTAAGCCACTCACATTTACTTAGCACAAGCTATGCAATGGGATGTTGCTATAGGGAAAAATTGGACATCTAATATGTCATATTGACTTCTTGCGGGAAAGGTGGGACATAAATCTAACCAATAAATAAATAAACCAGCTCATCTCTTAGATTGTACCTCTAAACACTATGGAATAAAATTAAATTGAAACCTAAAGCATGAAAATGACAGCTGCACTATTACTTTTTAGCTTCAGAATATCACCTAGCAGTATGTTAAAACACTTTGATCCTTAAACAATATTAAGAGCCAGAAGACTGCAAAAGTTATCATAGATGATTAAATGGTAATGTTTTCATTTGGCCTCCATTTTTATGGCAAGTAAAACTAGTTTCACACTATCTGATTTCCTAGATTCATATACATATTTTGTTATCTCCTATTAACAGTCATGGCTTCCTCTGTATACATGAATACTTTCCAGCCCTTTCCTAGATATATGTGAGATATTTAATACACTACTGATTTATTTGAATCTTAAAGGAGTTATAATAGGAAAGAACTTATTGCTAATGCTGAACATATCCCTTTCAATATATTTAACAAATTAATTACAAATTTCTTTATTCAGTTTGTTCATTCCAACATTTCTCACTGCAACCAGTATACATCAAACCATTTATCATAACCTTAATTTAATTCAAACAAATTAAAATAAGGCCCAATTAACCTAGTGTTTAGGCTGGACAATGATGTGTAGATCTAGCATTATTCCAAGCTACTCTAGAAGAAGTATATTTATCTATAAACTATGGAAAGATTTCACTGAAGTGTTATGTAATTCAGTTAACTTTAATTCATAGAAAATACGATTGGGCATAAAGATTATAAATTCAAACAAAAATCTTGCTTACCATCCACTTTCCCTATACTTCAACTTGAATTGCAAACTCTAGCGATAGCTATCGTACAGACTGTTTTCTCCAGAAATATATGCAGAGGATCTACTGACATATGTGTATCAATACATGTCCATGTCCATTTATACCATGGGTCCTCAAACTATGGCCCGCGGGCCACATGCGGCCCGCTGAAGCCATTAATTTGGCCCGCGCAGGACGAGGCTGCCCCGCCCACATCGCCCTGCCCACCCTTCAGCTGAGTGCAGGACTTACCTTCGCGAGCCCCGCAAGCTGGAACTGAAAGGTAAGGCCAACAATTTTGGCCTGCAGAGACATTCTAGAGGCGGGGGAGGCCAAAACATGGGCGAAAACGTCCCGTTTTTGGCAAAAAACAAACAAACACCAGGCCGTTTTTGCCTGTTTTTGGCCTGCAGAATGCTGCTGGAGGCGGGGGAGGTGAAAAACAGGGTGCACAGATGCCCCAAGAGGCAAAAAAGGGGCAAAACCAGCCTGTTTTTCACCTCCCCCGCCCTTGTAGCACCAAGGGGGCGGTGGACTGAAAAAGATTGGGAACCACTGCTTTAGAGAGAGAGAGAGAGAAAGAGAGAGATGTTGATTGTAACCTCCTTGGGGCTGAGAAGAATTGCTGGAAAACTGAGTTTTCTGAAGTGGACCACTAGACTTGTAAACAACTGAAAAAATGATCTAGTAAAAAGAAAAGTCAACCAAGAGAGCAACATTCAAACAAAAGCAAATAAAACACCTCCAGGAGCAAAACAAATTAAAGTTTAATTTGTGTGCATTGTTTAATGGACTGTTAAATTGGCCACACCCACCTAGTCACATGACCTAGCCATGTCCACCCAGTTGGTCCGGCCCCACCAACAGTCTGAGGGACCATGAATTGGCCCCCTGTTTAAAAAGTTTGAGGACCCCTGATTTATACAAACCAAAAACTATACACAAGAAATGAACTGCTTGGAAAGTAAGATAAAAGTAACTGTAATTATACCTCTTCTATATATTCACACAAACTGTTATCTCAAACTATTCTGTGGCACACAGACACAAATACATACATCCAATTTTACACACAAAATTACAGGCTACTGAAGTCTCAATAGCAAAAAACTAAGGATCCTTAAGGAAACATTTATTTAGTAAATATGCTGCAGAGACTTTAAAGGGATGTTATTCTGTTTTGTTAATATGACATCTGATTTTTATTTTTCTCCATGTGTAGAGATGCATACTACAACGGAGAGCTTATCTAATCATGGAGATACTCCATAAACTGAAGACCCTGTTTTTTCAGTGTCTTCATTTGGATGTAGGGTTTCAATAAATAGAGGATGCCCATTGCAGACCTGCCCCCTCTACTTATTTATGGTGACTAAAGGAGGGCAAGTTTAATATACTTATTCTCATGATCTCATCCCTGTAAATTAATTTGGCAGTGTCTTCTCCCACCTCACCTATCTACATTTTAACCAACTGCTTTCATTATTTGCTTCTACCAGCCATACATCCACTTTCAGCACCTTCTTCCTCTACTACTATTTGTAAGATGACCCCTTCTAATTCATCTTTGACTTCTGCTCAGATAAATAATTTTTACTTCCTCATAAAAACACATTATAATGTTATGGTTGATCACAAGGTCAGCCAGATGTTTAGACTGGATTTGGTATTTTTATCCACCTACTGAGTTCTCCCCAAGGACCGGGGATAGGTGGATATTGTTGCTTGATGATGTTAAAGATAACATTGCAGGATATAAGCGGTTTGTAAACAATCTGCCTTCACATGCAAGCACCAAAGAGATAGTTATCTTTAAATACCATGTATGTCACTTTTAAAGCCACCAGAATTATATGAAGACTGTTTAATATTCCTGCACAAAATACATCATAGTGAAAATTTTGCTGGCAACAAATCTATGTCTAGAGTTTTTATTCATTAAGTAAAATTATAAATCGTTCTTAAGCCTTATAAGAGGACCAAAGAATTAATGGAGAATAATAAGGTAGAGAGAACAATGCATTGCCTAAAGAAATTTAATATTATTTTGATGATTTAATCATTATGACCTTATATGAATATTCTACAATCATGAAAAATACTTTCCTGATTATGAAGTTCTTCAGCAATTCCTTCTGAAAGCAGATGACCATAAACTTCAGTCAAAAATAACTTATATAAATAATCAGTGATACGGATTGTCTGCTAAAAGTTCAATGTATCATCTAATTGATGGCACTATGATTTGTGAACGCTGTTGTCCAGTTTCCTCTGTTTGCAAGAATGTGCATGTTGGGCTCTGCTATAAACATGTTAAATATTCCTTAGCGTCAGGCTAAACCAGTTTGACCATATTTTTTTCATTGATGCTGTATGGCAAAGGGCAGCTCACCAATATAAGAAGAACTGAGAATAGGCTCTTAGACTCTCAAATTCAGAGCAACGCTGTGCCCTTTATTATAACACCTATGGCTTCCTAAAAAGCAATAAACTGTGGGGAAGGGGGAAACCATCAGTCAGGATTCTGAATAATTACCTCAATACTGTTTGTAGGTTTAATACTTTTGGAGAAAATATTATTTTGAAAATAAGCTGGTTTCAGGGGTCACTTTTTATATCAGCCTTAGCTAATGTGTTCTCTGTGCCGTCACAATCTCCAGCTGCTAGACAAACTATTGGTCTCACATGGTTTCTGCTTTTGGTTGCTAATATAAGTTAAATTCCTTTCTTATTCTTGTTTATTAAGTTTGAAAAAAATGCAAGAAGCTTTCAGTCATCTAGTATGGAGAGTAAAACGCAGCCTGGTTTTAGTTTTACTGTGACCACTTGACACAAAGCTAGTTTTGTAGAGCTGTTTTGCATTACAGACTATAAAGTTTTTGCTTTTTCTTCATGAGAGGCAATCTGGTATAGTGGTTAAGGTACTAGGCAGAAACTGGGAAATTGAGTGACCGAATGACTGCTAGCTGGGTGACTTTGTCACTCTCTTTCCACCCAACCTATCACACAGGTTGTTGTTCTAGGGAAAATAGGAGGCAGGAGGTACCAATTTGAGTTGATCAAATTCTTTAAAAAGACCATACCTATCATCATCTCATTGTCATTGTTAGATTTTTATCCTCCGTTTTCTTTCTTCCTTCTCTCCCACCTCTTTCATTCCCTTCATTTCTTCCTCTCTCTTTCCTTCCTTCCCTTCCTTCCATCCTCTTCCTTCCTGTTCCTTTATTTCTCCTTTTCTCCTTTTCATTCCTCCCTTCCATCTCAATCCTTTCCATCCATCCTTCCTTCCTCTGTTCCTTCCTTCCTTCCCCTTTCTTTCCCTCCCTCCTTCCTTTATCCCCTTTTCCTTCCTCCCTGTTCCTCCCTCTTCTCTTCCTTGCAGATAGGTAAGTGGTTTCCTTCCTTCCTCCATCTCTCCTCCCTCCCTTCCTTCTCCACATTCCTCCCTTTCTTTCATCCTTCTTTTTCTCTCTCCCTCCCTTCCTCCATTTCCTCCTTCTCTTCCTAGGAGCTTCCCCACCCAGTTTCCTGCAACTGATTTGTGGGAAACCGTCAGGGAGATCTTGAAATGAGGATCACGTGATTGCAGCTGAGCAGCATAGCACAAGTACAGAGGGACTGCTGGAGAGTGTGATGGGGATGAGACTTTGCTGTTAGGAAGGTGGCAAAGAGCTTCCCCATTCAGTTTCCTCATCTACTTGTACGAAGCTGAGAATGTTGAAATTGAAGAAGTTGAAAATGGGGATCATGTGACTATGGCTGACTACGGCAGCACAATGGCAGCACTGAACAGCAGCAGAGCAGTGGTGCTGAAGCAGAAAACCTTTCCCAAATTGCATTCCCTCAATAGTAATGGGTCCTGCAAGTTAGCCCACTGGAGGTACCTTTGTTGACAAAGGTTTGCCCTATGATGCAGCATTTCACTCAAATATTGGTGACAAAGTAAAAGCACAGCAGATTCTCAATTTTATTAAATCTATTGTAGCTTATAATTTTATTTTGTGATCTATACTGTGGCCCCCGATTTCGATATTTGTCTTTTAAACTGATATATTCAATCATTCGTAATTAACGAATGGATATAATGAAAGCTATAACCTCCTTAACCTTTTTAAAATCCTGACTTCCCTTTCACTCTTTTTTATCTGATATCTATTTATGTTTGTTTATCTATTTTCTCCAAAAGTTTTAATAAAATTATTTTTTAAAAAGATAGAGCTACCCAGACAAGCAAAATTCCCTATGGGCCAGCTGGGCCTGACATGTAGTCTTTATTTTGCCTATGCAAGTTTATAACATAATTCTATTAGGAGCATTACAAAACAAATGTGAAATAATTGGTTACTCTGGGAGATAAATGAGGTAGAGAATATAATGGGTAAGAGGAAATAATTAATGGGCACAGATTTCCCCCCATAATTTATGAAGTCAACTGTTCTTTGTATTTAGTACAAAAATATAGAATGTTTGAGGCTTCTGAACCCTGAAGAACATCATTGTATTGAAAACGATATTTATAATTAAGATATGTGTGAAGTGACATTCATACACCCTGCCCTAAGAATCCAGATCTACCTAAAGTGCACAAAAGTTACAAAAGTTAAATATGTTATTTTAGCTAGACTTACATAGAAGATGTAAATAAAAGATAAAGTAAGATAAATAAAACAAAATTGAATGAGAGATAAATTAAAAACATCCAGCACAGGTGAAACTTTCTTAGTTCAAGTAAATTGCCCTGAACACTGAGATTATTAACACTAAAGCTTTGGTGGCAAGATCACTGTAATTACAGATAAAAACAAATAAACAAAAGGATTAACTAATATTGTTATTATTAAACTTGGAGGAAGTTTCAAACTGTTCCTAATAAGCTCTTGTCACAAACACCTAACATCCTGGGCATAAATTGTTTCAACTTCTCCCCTCAGGATACCGCTATAGGGCATTGCATGCCAAAACAACTAGATACAAAGACAATATTTTCCTCCATGCCATCACTCTGCTAAACACATAATTTGCATGGCATTATCTTATGCCTAAGGATATCTAATCATCTAGTAGGACTGTATTACTATTATCTTTCTCACCTTTCCTATTACCTCTCCTACTGGTATATTATGACTATCTATCACTTGTTGGTTGTATCTTCTAATTTATGATATATCACTTTATTGCTTGTATGTATACTGAGAGCTTATGCACCGTAGACAAATTCCTTGTGTATCCAATCACACTTGGCCAATAAAGATTTCTATTCTATTCTATTCTCTTCTATTCTATTCTATTCTATTCTATTCTATTCTATTCTATTCGATTCTCTATTCTGTTCTATTCTATTCTATTCTATTCTATTCTATTCTATTCTATTCTATTGTTTTCTATTCTATTTTATATAGGTCTTGTTTTTATCTGATTCTAATTCTATTCTAACTTGTAAGAAAGACCATATGTCCTCACGTTAAAAAATAATTGAAATAAAAAGAATCAGCACAGATTGGATATTGAACTAATGAAGGTATAATAAATTTGTCATAGATCTCAGAAGATTTGACAGTAGAGAAGGGCTGTTGTTTCAGCAGCTCCCGACTTATGACTTACAGTAACAAAGGCATTCATTATCTGAGATTTTCTGGAATGTCCCTTCCAGAACTGCAGTTTGTATGATATTATAGCAATCAAGTGTCAGAGATCTTTGGAATTTTAGTATAGTAATTAGGTGAAGGTACCTGGCCAATCCAAGACTCAATTGCTAACTGAAACCTTTTCACAAACTTATCAGAATAAGCTGTTATCTTCAGCAGAATTTGTTAAAATAATGTTACATCCTCTTTATTAAATATTATTGCAATTTAATCACACTTATTTATTGGGCAGGTTTTTAAATGACATTTGTCATAATCAACTGAGAAACATTACAGCTTTGCCTGAAGAAGTTAAAACACAACTTAAAATAGAGACTGACTAGCCATTGCTGGGAACAGCCTGATGGGAACATTTCACCATTTTTGCAGTCTATCTTGCTGATCTCAGGTTGGGGGGAGGGAAGGATGAGTTGTTGCTTACAGTCAAGAATTACATTATTAATATATTCCATTAACACCATGCAAATGTCATGTTAATTTCTGATCATCATCAAATCCGACAATGGTTTCCATTCTGGCAACTGGCCAATTAGGTATATGGAATAATATTCACCCAATTATGTTACTTGAATTAGGTTAAGGACTCAAGAGGAAGCAAATAAATGCTTTGAAATTATTTCAGAGATAAAATGTAAGTTGACATTGTCTTCGTGTGCTATACAGGATGTTATACAGTATGATAGGCAGCTGCCAACATTCATCACTGTTTATGAAATCTAGCTGTTCTTTATGATGGCAGCCAAGATCCATATTTCCCCCCCAATATTTTGTTCATTGTGTTAGGAGGAAAAGCAAAATAGCTGGGATCAAGAATATTGGGCTTATAAAACATATTACACTGAATATATTAAATTGTTAAAATTGCAACCTTCCTCCTAAAAGAAAGTTTCATATTGAAGAAAAAGGAAAAAAATCTAAGTTTACTTGGGTGGTTTATCAATGTGCAACAGTAGTATCAGAAGACTGACTTCTTTTCAGTATTAGCATAGAAGTGTTCAGACTTTGCATTTGGAAGCTAGGGAAGAGTGAAAATAATTACAGATGAAATTGATTAAATTTCTTTACCTCAAAATAGATTACCCATCAAAATAAATTACAAGTACTTTAAAGACATAAACAATTAATCAGAACAGAAATTCTATCCTATACTTGTTAGACCTGACCTTGAGTACTACATCCAGTTACGAGCATTGCATCTTAAGAAGAATTCAGACCAACTGGACCAGGTGTTAAGAAGGGTAAGTCATTCAGAGCAGAATCTGAGTGAAATGCATATGTTTAACCTTTAGAAGAAAGGACTAGGAGGAGACTAGGGATATGACATTCCTCCTCAAGTAACCAAAAAGAAGGTTATGTAGACAAAAACCACAAGTTATTTTCTATCATGATCTGAAGCACATGTAATCATGAATTTAAGTTACAGGAAAGCAGTTCCTGGCTAAGGTTAGTAAAAAGCTGCCTCTTGCACTGGCAATTAATAAAGGCCAAGGACAGAGAATAAATGATGTTGGATTTAACTGTAAGAATCATATGATTGATATAGGAATGTCCAGATTCTCATCATTTGGAAACATTAAACTATAACCCAGGGGTGAAATGCTACCGGTTCGGGCCGGTTCGCCTGAACCGGTAGTAAAAATGCTACTGGTTCTCTCGAACCAGTAGTAAAAAATGCTTTAAAAAGTAAAAAAAAGTTCAGACAATCGCGGGGCACAGCTGATTGTCGCACAGCTGATTGTCGGAACTTTTTTTTTACTTTTTAAAGCATTTTTTTACTACCGGTTCAGGAGAATAGGTAGTAAAAAATGCTAACAAAAACTAAAAAAAAGGTTTCGACAATCAGCTGTGCCGCGCAATTGTCGGAACCTTTTTCTTACTTCCGGCTCTCGCCGCTTCCGGCCGCTCGGCCCGCCCACCCAACCCCGCCCTATATAAGTTCCCTTCGCCCTGCGGCCCACCTACTCACTTCGCCAATGCCCGCTCAGCTCAGCGCCTCACCTCGCCGACGCCTGACTCTGGTTCCTGCTTGTTGCAGGGGCCATTTTGTGTGAAGTCCAGCTGCTTTTGCATTGTGTGTGAGTCAGTTGTGTAGCTTTTGTGTTATTTTTGCCACTCACCAAGCCACGCCCACCCAGTCACATGACCACTGAGCCACGCCCACCCGGTCACATGACCACCAAGCCACGCCCACCCGGTCACATGACCACCAAGCCACGCCCACAGAACTGGTAGGGAAATTTTTTGAATTTCACCATTGCTATAACCTTACTCACAACTATACAAGGAAGGTTACCGGAGTAAAAGAAGTATATGTATTAAGCTACCCTCAAAGAAAATTTGACACTTTTTTTTAGAATGTAGAATGTAACAGGATATAAAAACAAACATAGAAATGCTTTATTTGCTTTTCAAATTAAAACAACACATATATTTTTAAAAATTCTAAACATTTTGTAGAAAATGTTATACTCCTGTTCATTAATTTCCCGTCTTAAAGCAATGAAATCTTCTTACACAGGTACTTCTATTTGTTTGAGTTAATATATGTTATTCCGTGAAACTTTCTATTCATTCCATTTTCTAGCTCTCTGTCCACACACTGTTCTGTTTCTCTTTCATCATACAATATAAGAAATTTCAGATCTGAAGTGACATTATTCCCAATAGATTCTATTTATATATATTAAATTTTATCAAGTGCCTCTTCTTATTATGCCATGTACAAAAGGGGACCTCGACAGGTTCAGATAAAACCTGAGACCTACAAACATTAAAAAAACTTTTCAAAGTAAAAGCAAAAAGCAGGGCAGTATGCTGTAACTCAAGCAATCTATTGGGCACAGAATTCTATCAGAGTAGAGGGAATAGATGCAAATTAGGGATTTTTCAAACTGTTTTGCATGAAAAACCAAATGGAGTTTCATGATAGACCTAAGGGCAAAAACAAACAAAAACTTGACTTAAGCACAGTCAACTTGCCTCTTGGTCAGGGATATTTTTTTAAATGAACAAGTTCCACAGCTTGAAAAGTTTGAAAATCTGATCTAAATCCCATAGAGGAGGGTGTGGTGGATTTACTGAACAGTAATCAAAAGCGTACCAAGATCTCACATGTTTCTGTACATTATAGATATTTATCATAATTATAGCAGTCTTCTGAGTGCTTACAGTATTACTTTTACTTATTCAACCTATAATGTATCTTGTAACACAGCTTATTGCTTATTATTCTGGTATTTCGACGGTCAAACATAGACTTTGTCCAATATAAAGGAACTGCACAGTACACTTTGGACCTTCCTACAATTACTTTTATTAGCAATCTAAGTGTGTGTGTGTGTGTGTGTGTGTGTGTGTGTGTTTGAAAAGAAGTACTGCATAGACATATGCACATGCACACTGAAACATGTGTTTGCAACAAGGACACTCTGGGACAATATGTGTGGATATAGGCTCACATAGGTTGCCAATGTGTCTGTATGTATTTCTATCCTCCCCTCTAATCACATTGGGACAGCAATGCATTCTTTTTGATTCGGTTATCAACTCTTAGATCAAAAAAATTAAAAAGGTAAACAATCAACGAATACTGAATGAATGTGAATTGAATATAAAAGTATGATCAGGATGAAAAGTATGTTGATGTGGTTTAACATTATAGAGAAAATGAATGAGCATTACTGAAAAGCAAATATGCAAAGAAAAGAAGAGTAGGTGTTCTACAAGAAGGTGAATATCAAGAATTTTGTGGTTGGAAGGAATTTGATCCTCAAAAAGAGAGTTGAGAAGTTGAAAAAACAAAAAGCAATATGTGTGCAGTGCATTGGTGTAAACCATATTTCCCTGTCTTTTCTTATCTCATCTCTCTAATTTATTTGTCTTACTCATTCTTTTCTTTCTGCTCTTTATTCAATGCTGCTTACCCTAAAACGGAAAAGTACAAAGGTTATGTATGCATGTATGTAAATTACTAAAGTAGAGAAAACTATTTTGGAATTTTATTTAAAAGCATGACTATGTGCTCTTTGGATCTGAATTTTACAACCATAGAACTACACACTTTACTAGAAAGATAAAGTATTTGGAATTTTTGAAGCCATGGACGAAAGCATGCATTTTAGAATAGAAGTAAAATGTTGATAAAATTCAAAATATATACAATATTCATTTTCATTGTATTTAATACCTGAACTTATTTTACAATATTTTTAGTGTTACCAATGGAAGTATAAGCTACAAAAACACGAAAACAAAACTCCAAAACTCTAGAGTCTCTTAATTTTATCCATTTGACAAGTTGTCAAAATAAAGCTTTAAAAGAAATCAAACATGATGGTGAAAGTTAAACTTCTCCATATATGCACATTAATAAGAGATAGGAACAATCAGAAAACAGACCTCTGCGTACATGTTTTGTATTTAGGAAATGTGTATTCAATCTATTTTGTGAACTTTCACTACTCACAGTTTTGTTTCTTCTTAGGCTGATATTTAATTTTTGCCCTCATGATTTTGAAAGTAAAGATTTGCACAAATTGTGATTGTTCTCTATACTTTTACACATTAGCACTTGCCCAGGAAACATAGTATTTTTCCCCATACAAATGATTAGAAAACATGAAGGAAAAACAGCAATATATTTGTCTTATATTTATTATCATGCAAAAATATTTCTTTAAAAAAAAATAAAAGACAATACTTTTTCCAAGAGTTCTTAATTCCTGGAAAGAATAAAATTAAACACATATATTGTACATCCAACAATATTCTTGGGGGGATAAGAATAAAATTATCAGACATTTTCCAATGTTTGCCAAGTTTTTCACATTTCTGTCATTATATTACTGACTCACCAGTTTTCCTTCTGGAAATTATTCATTCATGGCTGGGGATATCTTGCAAGGGATTCACCCCCTTTCCTCTCAAGCATATTCACAAGCAAAAATCCCTCTGAAAAATGGACCATGGAATGCTGAAACAAGGAAAACCAACATGTCAGTGGAATAATTCTTTTTCTGAGACAGGAAAAACTGTAACATATTTCTTCTGAAAAGTTCAATTAAACCATTTTGCTCCCTTTCTCCCTCTCTCTTTCTTTCAATAAACAGAACCAAAATGTTAAAGATCTTCAAATATTAAAATTAAGGTAGAAAAAATATATATAATTTCAATCCTACTAACAGCAGTGGAAATGGCATGAATGAACTTAACCAAAGTCCAGTCCAGTACTTTCTTACTTTGATATCCAGTAAAGTTATTGTTATAGGTTTATTGTAAAAACAAAAGGCAATCCAATTTACAATACTAAGAATGTCATAGTTAATGAAAAATCCCAGTGAGTGGTACTAGGATGAAGCTGACAGTTACCATTGTCATGTCAGTAACAAAGAACTGTCAATGTAATAATTTTCAACAATCTTAGGTAATGCACAAAAGTTGAAGTATACGTCCCCATAGCTCCCAATCAAATAAACAATTCCAAACACTAACTACTCACTACCCATTCATTTTAATGCAAATCTTGCAGGATCAGATCTAGGTCTTGGTAACAAAGTGCATTTTTGGCACTTACAGAGAATTCTGCAACACTCAAAAGGGCAAAATATTCAGCACAATTCTTACATTACTGTATTTTTTACCCACAGAACAGGAAGTTGACATAAACACTGCATCTTATTCAGATAATCCAACATCCACAGTTGTCACAGTTGCCTCCACATGCTAGAAGTTTTATGAAGTGGCATTGAAGATATTTGCTTCTTTCTAGGGTCATCCCTGTATCTGTCATCTCCTCCAGTCAATTCAATGAGTAAAATGATATCAAATCCAACTCCTACACTACTGATATGAATGCAAAGGTCCACCCATCGCAAATTCCACATTCCACATGCTTAAGTTCTACAGTTCAACAATGCCTTCCAATTAGGTTCCTTGTGCCATCGTGACAGATACTGATGCTGTAATTCACAGCATATTCCAGCTCAATAGACTCTGCAATTGTAGTTTATCTACACTTTCAATTCCAACCAAGAGCCCTGCTGGTGAGTAAAATTGACCACATGTTCAGCCTTTGGTTTCTAGAGGTTATTTTTAAACCCATATCAATGTTTTACCTGTAATTTTGCAAGTTGAAATAATTGTGCATTTTGTCTTTTAGCTTGTCTTAATTTTGTTATTTTACAACCACATCTGTTTCCCATTTTTAAAAGATGAATAAAGACCCAATTAAATATAGTAAAATTACATATTTGAAACCATGACTACAAACTGCATATTGCTCAGATAATGTTCTGTACAGTTCATCATTCTAAGACATAGAATGTTTAATCACAGTCTATAGAATAAAGCCATCACTGTCTAATTCCTACAAGCCATTAATAAAGATGTAAGCTGCTATGGCTGGGTCACTGAATATGCTAAGCCAAAATCATATCCATCAAATTTTGTCAGGCACGAAGAATCAGGACCACACATTAAGTTCCAGTTAAGCTGATTTACTGCTCATGCCTACACACGAAGTCAACTAACGGTCAGCACTAAATTGGTACTAGATAAGATCTAACAAAACTCAAGAGGACTGGATTTGGAAAGCTTGTGGGAACATAACAACTCCAAGCTGCTTCCTCTCTTGACTCTACCCCCAGGCTCTGCCTCTCCTACAAATTTTAACTTACCACAATTTGTAAACCCAGCCACTATGGAAGAGAGGATATTGACCAAATGGAGGCCTAACAGGACTTCTACAAAAACGCTATTTTAGGCTTGGGACAAAATGATGTTCAATTACCACTCAGAATTAAGGCAATACACTGGTTTGTTCCAGCACTGTGCTTTTTTTATGACAAATACATATTAGTGGAACTGATGCTGATGACTTATATAGGGATTTTTGGCAAATTGTCGCTCATAAGGCCCATAATTTGAAGTTTTAAAAAGTTTCATTGTATAACCAAAACTTGCTCTTTAATTCTGATCAGGATGACAAATGTTTATTCAAGTACAATTGTATGCAGTGGACCAGTGTAAAACACATTAAATTGCAACACAAAAACTTTCCATATTATGTAGAACACCACACCAGCTTGCAGTAAGGGTTAGGCTTAGGGTATCCATGTAAACACTGAAGGAAAACAGGTAGAAAAGACAATCAACTCATTACATTAGACTGAACTTAAAGATACAGGGAATATAGTATTACTAACTTTTATACCATGGGGAGGGTGACATCATCATACATCTCAAAGTATATATAATCAATACAGACATATACTTGATGGAAAACAGTCAGCTTATTAATGTTGAGACCTTATTTGAAAAAACAACTGATTACGTGGAGCAGGTGGAACCCCCAAATCAAATTTAAATGCATGTCTGGGAATCAATCCTCAAAAACAACTGGTGTGTTCAAACAGGTTAGGAGATGATCAAATATACTCTATTTTCTTGTTTACTTTCTATCTTCAACAATCCCCACTTTGTTCAAATGTCTACAGGGAATCTTGAATGGAGCAGCTGCAGTATCCCCCAGGCCAATGCATCAGGTTGCTTACAAAACAATCCTACCACCAAGCAACAAAACAAAACAATGCAGTACAACTTTGAAAATGCCTTTGAAAACCTACATCTTCCTCAAAATAGGTTTAGAAATATAAATAAATAAAAATATTACTTTAATATCATTAATGGTTGTCCTGTAAAGAATGAAGATCAAGATTTTCTTGGAACAAGTTATCAATGACAAATGACCAATACAGAAATACAGACTTCATGTTCTTGCTGCCTATTGCTCACTGGAAACAAACTTAATGATTTCTTTAACAATAAAACAAAAGGAGAAGTGGTTCTATCATAAACTGGATCCTACTGAAGTAATCTAAATTTTAGTCAAAGGATAATAGGTTGGAACTGAAAGCAAAGCAAGCCAAGATGTCATAATAAATACTTCCATAATTCTTGCATCCCATTGGGCTACAGGATTCCTTGTTTTGCAAAACAAGTTATCCAGCAGTGTATAAAGAAACTTCAATTCCCCCTTCTCATCAGACTTTTACTCTTAAGAAACAGAAAGTAAACATAGATAGCATACCAAGTCATAACAGGAAGGCACCTTCAAGAGCTTTACCACAAAATGTTACATTTTGAGCTGTTATGCACACTAAATTCCACTAATGAGAAGAAATTTATGTAGAGCTGTTGCATACAATTTGGTAAACTTTTCTTTCCAAAAAAATCAATAAATAAGAAACCTAAATGAACTTGTTCTTATTATTTTTATGTTTATGATTAATGCAGTGGAGACCAAAAAGAGTGACTGGCTGGAAATAACAAAACATTTCATTTTCAAAAATACACAATTGTGCTACAGTATATTACTATGGGTAATCTTCATATTCTCTTCTTCTATGCTGTGAGATGCTGGACCAGGAAGTGAATTTAACATGTGGAAGACTTCATAAACAAAGCATGTAATTAAAAAAAAGAAAAAAATATGAAGCAAACAATGTTTGTTTACCTTTTAGACGGCAGAGTTAAAAGAATCAAAATCACTCATAACTTACAGCACCTGAACAGGAATGACTTCTTTATTGTGTTACAAAATAAATATTGAGTTAGGATGAGGTTGTTTGCACTCTGTTTAGGTGGAGTCTGAGGAATTAAGCAATGATTCCAGAATTGGATGTTCTTTGAACTGGCTTGTTGACAAAATACTGAATTCAGGTAGAACACCTTTTACAGAAGAAGAATCTTCCAAATAGTCTTCTCCACTTTCTGGAGTATCCCACAACTTCTGGAACTACAAAACAACTCAACATATCTGGAAAGCAACATCTTGGGGAAGACTCTTCTGGAAAACCGGGCTGGGTAACTATCTTTCTACTTAACTCTCTGAGGTGATATGGTAATGAAACTAATATTGATAAAAAATGGAAAAAGAGAAAGAAAGGAGACAGAAAGTAGTGGGACAAGTTTATATAAAGCAGTTTATTATTCAAATTGAAAGCAGTTTTGCTCTAAGTAGGCTATTATAAAGAAACATTAGAAGGCCAGTAAATTAAAAAGCAATATATGTATAAACTGAGTTTGGTGTTATAAGAATGGGTGTCCAATACCAATGTTAGTCAATCAAAATGTATTTCCAAATATGTAAATGATACAAAGCTAGCATCTCTGTAGTTTTCCTTATCTCTGGGGGAAGTCATCCAAAGAGCACTTCTGGCCTCATGTGATTTCTAATGTTGCCAACACAAACAAGAAGTATACAGAGGAAGTATTTAAAATGTCTACATTCTGGCAACACAGGTAATATTCTAAACCACTTGGCTACAAATGTCTTTGAACAATGCAGCCATAGAGAAAATCTTGTCTGAATTTTTTTTCATGCTTTGTTCAAGAATCTCTGCTTGGGAGGAAAAACCCCAGTCATTTATCATCCATGTCTACTCTCTCTGATACCCAGATTTATCATCCTTCATATGGTAAAAATATTTATCCTTTAGCAAATTATGGGAGAAAAACTAAGGTGATATAGAAAACAGAAATGTTTGAATAATTATGCAACTTACCCCTGCAAAAATAAAAATAAAAATAAAAAAACAATTCCAGTACTATATAGAACTAGCTTTCCATTAAAAATAGAAGAGAAAGACGGAAGAGCCACTTTAACAGATCCTCATAACAACTAATTATAAATAACCTAATATAGCACAGAGGTAATGACACTGAAATATGAATCAGAAACTACTGGATTAAAAGGGGCGTTGGTCTTACCTGATACGCCTCTTCTCAACAGGAGGAGTCATCATTCAGGATGGGTTGTCCTCGTCCACTCAGAGTGAGGACCGAGTCTGTTATTTTTTGCTGGGTCCGCCCTCATATGACCCAGATCCGGCGAGAAACGAAGAACAGACTTGACGTGGCCCAGAGTCCAAATACAGTCGATGAAACACAACCTCCCCTCCTGTAACCACCAAAAATTGAAGAGGGTGGACACTGGCTAGCAAAAACAGTCCAAAAGATCCAACACCAAGGAAGTCCGAAGGCCGGTCCACAGCCGAAAAATGGCTTGGACACGTGCAGGGTGGGACTGAATGATGGCTCCTCCTGTTGAGAAGAGGCGTATCAGGAAAGACCAACGCCCCTTCTCCAACGTGGGAGGAGCCATCATTCAGGATGGGACCTACCAAAGCGTGAAAGTCCCCAGGGAGGGCAGGTCCAAGCCCCCGTCACAGAGACTCCCCCAAAACTTGTTGAAGAACCCTTTGACCGAAGGCTGCGTCAGTCGACGCAAATTTGTCGATTTTATAGTGTCGGATGAAGAGTGAAGGGGAAGTCCAGGTGGCCGCACGACACACCTCCGCCAGAGGAGCTTGGGTCGCCCAGGCAGCAGATGTAGCCGAACTCCGAGTCGAGTGGGCCATAATCCCCGGGGGCCGTGGCAACCCAGCCACTTCGTAGGCTTTGGCGATGGTGCCCCGAATCCAGCGCCCGATGGACATAGTGGACACCTTCCGCCCTAGAGAGTGAGGCAAAAAGGACACGAAAAGAGCCTCTGTCCTACGAAAGCCGCGAGTGCGGTCAATGTATATGCCGACTGCCCGACGGACGTCCAGAGTGTGCCAGACCTTCTCCGAAGGGTGTGAAGGGTTAGAACAGAAGCTTGGCAATACCAGCTCCTGAGCCCGGTGAAAGAGAGAGTTAACTTTCGGAACAAATGAGGGGTCCAAACGAAGAACAATGCAGTCCGAGTGGAAAATACGTAAGTCCTTACAGACCGACAGAGCCGAAAGCTCGGAAATCCTGCGAGCCGAGGTGATCGCAATCAGGAAGGCCACCTTGTAGGAAAGGTAACGCAGGGAAGTCAAACGAAGGGGTTCGTAGGGAGCCATCGTGAGAGACTGCAAAACTCTGGGGAGATCCCAGGTTGGGTAACGGTGCACAACGGGAGGCCGTAGGTTGGACGCCCCCCGCAAGAAACATCGAACCGTTGGGAACTGGCCCAGTGAATCCACCTGAGCGCAGGAGAGGACCGGCGACAAGTCCGCAACTTGGTGTCGAAGGGTATTAGGAGAAAGACCCATGTCCAAACCCCGCTGGAGGAACTTCAGCACCTTGGGCAGGGGAATGTTAGTGGGTGAAAGGCCCTCCGAGGCGTACCAGGAACAGAAGGACTTCCAGGTGGAAGCATAGATGCGTTCGGTGGAAGGGCGACGCGAAGCCTGAATCGTTAAGATTACGTCCGGGTCGTACTCCTTCCACCTTAGAGCGCCCCACTCAACCGGCAGGCGGCTAGCCGGAACCACTGGGGATCTGGGTGCGCCAGCGGCCCCTGAGTGAACGATGTCTCCGTGGCGGGAATAGTCCACGGCGGCTCCACGGACAGGGACTTCAGGTCCGCGAACCAGGGCCTCCGCAGCCAATGAGGCGCCAAAAGGATGACATCCGCCCGATGCTCCAGGATCTTCCAGATGACCTGCGGCAAGATCGCCAGTGGAGGGAAGGCGTAGAGGAGGCCTGGCAGCCACCGCGTCCACAGCGCATTCACCCCTTCCGCTCCCGGGGAAGGAAACCGAGAGAAGAACCTCGGGACCTGCCTGTTTTCCGGGGTAGCGAACAAGTTCAGCTGTGGGAGACCGAAGCAGCTCACGATGGACTGGAAGATGGCAGGATGCAGGCGCCACTCTGCATGGTCCATCTCCGATCGGCTGAGCCAGTCCGCCTGGGTTTTGGAAAACCCAGAGATGTGGTCCGCAGAGACGGAGAGGAGATGACGTTCCGCCCACAGGCCGAGTCTGAGAGCCTCCCTCATGAGGGTGCGCGACCGGATGCCCCCCTGCCTGTTGACATGAGCCTTGGCCGACGTGTTGTCCATGAGGACTAGGATGTGATGGCCCGCCAAGGAGCCTCTGAAATTCTTGAGGGCCAAGAAGACCGCCCGAAGCTCCAGCAAGTTGATGGAAGCCGTCGATTCCAGTTGAGACCAACGACACTGAGCCAGCCGGCCATCGGAGTAGGTGCCCCAGCCGGACGGGCTGGCATCCGTCGTCACAACCAACCTGGGGGGGCTCGCAGAACAGGCACCCCTGAGCAAGAGCCGGAGACTGCCACCACGTGAGGGACCGGAGGACTGCTGAAGGGACCAGGACCTAGGACAGAGAGGTGCTGCGGCCCGACTTCTGGAAAGGTAAGAGGAACCATTGAAGATCCCTAGAGTGTAGGCGTGCCCAAGTGGTGATAGAAATACAGGAGATCATCTTCCCCAGGAGAGTGGACAGGAGGGCCAGAGGAGCCCTGCGATCCCGCTGTATTTGGGAAACTAACTGTTTAATGCTATCCCGTCTCTCCTGGGAGAGAAAAACCCTACACTCCAAGTTATCGACAATGGCACCCAGGTGAGGAAGGGTAGTGGCAGGATCAAGGTGGCTTTTCTCCAAGTTCATGGAGAACCCATGCAGTTCTAGCGTGGAGATCGCTACCTGGAGATGGCGCCTCGCGAGATGTTCAGAGGACGCCTGGACTAAAATATCGTCCAGGAAGCATTGGATTCTCACTGGGAAGGCCCTGAGGTGGGCAGCCACTGCGGCTAGGAGCTTAGTAAAGACCCTAGGGGCCGAGGAAAGGCCAAAGGGAAGGGCCCTATACTGGAAGTGGCTACCTGCATAGCAGAACCGAAGGTACTACCGATGGTAATGGTTGATTGGTACGTGCAGGTAGGCCTCCATAAGGTCAAGGGACGCTAGGAAGTCCCCCCTCCTGATGCCCCCTAGGATAGACTGCAGGGAATGCATCTTGAACCGCCTATACTTAACATAGCGGTTCAGATGCTTGAGGTCCAGAATTGCTCTGTATCCCCCCAAGGCTTTGGGAACAACAAATAGAATGGAGTAGTGTCCCTGTCCCTGCTGGCCCAAGGGAACCTGCTGGATGGCACGAATGTCCAGCAGGTGCTGGACCGCCTCGTCCATAAGTGCCCTCTTGGAAGGCACCCTGGAAGTGGGACATCGAACGAAAAACCTCGGGGGGAGGGAGAGGAACTCTAGCCTGAGGCCCGAGGAGATGGTATCCAGGACCCACCTGTCCTGAGTAGTCTGTTCCCAAGTCTGAAAGAAATGGGACAGACCGCCCCCAATAGGATGAGAAGCGAGAGGGCTATCGGGGGCGCCTGAAGGGACGACCCCCGCCTCCGCCACAAGCGGGGCGTTTAAACTGCCTCCCCCTCCCGGACCTGTCGAACTGCTGCCGCTGTCGATATCCAGACTGACCTGAGGCCCGGGGGAAGCTGGAGGCCTGGTCCGCGGTCCGAAAGGGCCTCCGTTGAAAGGGTGATGATCGGGAATAACCCCTCCTGGAGAGAGAAGGCAAGATTTTCCTCTTGTCCCTGGTTTCAACCACAATGGGATCAAGAGCCTGGCCAAATAAGGATTGCCCCTGGAACGGAGCCGACGCTAGGCGCCATTTGTGGCGTGCGTCAACTGGCCACTGTCGGAGCCAGTGCATACGCCTTGCCACCACGGCCGACGCCATGCTTTGAGGCAAATCGTGAAGCATGGAGAGATGCTTCTGCTGTGATTTGTGATGCCGCAAAGACCTTATTGAGGTCTTGGTGGGCCCGCACGTTGGAGGACGGGATCTGCTCCTGAAGCAGCCGAAGCCAAATCAGGGAGGACCTGGCGAAGAAGGATGCCGAAGATGAGGTCCTGATGGCCCAGGCCATGGCTTGGTATGCCCTGATGAGGGCCTGCTCAGTACGCTTGTCCTCGGGGCGGAGCAACTCCTCAGGTTCGCCCGGCAATGTCATGGAAGAATGAAGGGCCAGGACCGGCGTGTCCACTCGAGGAACCTCCAGCAGAGAAGCCATCTCAGGAGCGATGTTAAAATGCTTGCGGTCCAGGGACGAAGCCGTCGGGGCCAAAGCAGGAGCCCGCCATTGCCATTGGACGTTGTCGATGAATAGAGGAGGAACGGGCACAAAGTCCACCTCCGGAGCAACTTCCGTGAACAGCGGGTCAATTTGATGGCCGGAGGCGCTCGCTGTAGATGTAGATGGGCAATCCAGAACCGCAGCAGTACGAGCCTTATACAGCAGAGATTTAAAGAGGGCCGGTGGAAACAGCGCGGAGGATACTTGCTGCTCCTGGGGCATGTCCTCATCCTCCGACAGAGCGTATTCTCCGCTGTCAAAATCAAGCGCCTCCTCACGTTCCTCGAGGTCAGAGTCACCTGAATAATGGTCGAGGCTACCACGATGGGCGCCTAAACCTGAACAATGCGCAGCTCCAAGCTGCGAAAAAGGTGGAGCAACACACAGCTGTGCATACACACAGCTATGCCCTGCTGTACTGCCGCCGCCAGCATGGACTGCCAGGAGGCCTGGTCCATTGGAAACTGTGTGGCGGGAGCCCCTGAAGCTTGACCATTAGCTTGTGGTGGGTGCCCAGACAGTTCAGTTTGGTCCCCACGCTCCTGGGGAATGGAGGCCCGAATGAGGCCTGAATCTGCCCAGGGATCCGTCGAGGCCCGAAAGAGACCGGGGTTATCCAGGGACAAGGCAGTGGAGGAGGCATGAGACCCCTGCTCGCCTGCTACAATTCCAGGTGTGGCCCCAACAGTAGCAGATTGCTCCTCTGCCCTAGAACAAATTCTCTGCAGGACTTTGTCGCGGCAGCGCTCCGCCCGCTCTGTGGCCCTGGAGGCACGATCAGATTGAGAAGTAGAGACCTCGCCATGCCTGGTGGGGTCGGGCAAAACGGTATCCTCCGGAGTGGGCCTGTCCGTCTTATGACGACGTTTGCCCCCGGGCTTTTCTGCCTGGCGCTGTGCCATGCCTGCTCAGAAAGGATGCACAATGGGGAGATGACCAAAAAGGTGCTTGAACACTGGGCAGGGCCAAAGGGCCTGAAGAAGGCCTCACAAAATGGCCGATATGCCAGGGAATGACAAAATGGCCACCTGTTAGGGCCGGTAAAATGGCCGCCACTTAGGCCCGACGCCTGCCCCGTCGAAGGCCACCATCTGTATGGCCACTATAGCGGCTCGAGCGCCTCGTGTCACGGCTGCCGGAGACGCAGGGCTGAGAGCCGCTCCTGGGCGAGCCACAAGGCCACGCGAGCCGAGGCTCTAGCGTTGTTCTTGGGCCGAAATTTTCGTCAAAGGACACGGGCCCGCACGAGCCGAAGCTCCAGAGCTCCTCTAGGCCTTTAAACAGGGGAGGGGGACTTCCCCGCCTCCCGGCCCGTTCCAATGGAAACTGCGGCGGACCCCCAATGAAGCTGATTACCCGGCTTGGGCTGAAGGGGGGAAACTGCCGACGTACGCGAGCCGAGGCTGTAGCGCGGGAGGCCTGGAGGCCACACTACACGAGCCGAAGCTCGAGCGCAGCGAACAGCTGTAGAGCGCGCTGCGGCGGGAATGAAAGAAATGCCGCCCTTTAGCTGCGGCACAGCTGATTATGCGGCAATCGGTCTTTCAGGTAGCACAGCTAACCGCGAGGTCCAGGCGCCGTCCGCTGCCACGGCAGGAGCCCAAGGCTCGACTGCCAGTAAAGAGATCCAAAGGGAAATTCCACTTACGAAGCCAAACAGTCCTTGTCAAAGCCGATACGATCAGAAAAAGCCAGAGCCATAATCCAGAAGCAAAGTCAGAAAATTCAGTCCGAGATCAAATTGAAGGAGAGAAGCCAGCAAACAGGAGGGGAGAAAAAAGTTCCACGTCTGTCCTCTCTGAGGACCGAGTCGGATCTGGGTCATATGACCCAGCAAAAAATAACAGACTCGGTCCTCACTCTGAGTGGACGAGGACAACCCATCCTGAATGATGGCTCCTCCCACGTTGGAGAACCTGTTTTTTGCTGAAAACTCACTAGGACAAACTTAAATGGGATTCTCAGTGTCCCATGCCTTCAACATCCAGATTTCATAAATCAAATGGGAAAAATAATATTTTGTCAAATAGAATTGTTTTAAGAACTGAAAGTAGGTAATACACGTGGAACATTCTAAAAACATTTATATTTAAACATTCATGCTACAAGAAGCCTCATATTTCTTAATTTTTGATACTAAATTTTAGTATAAACATGAATGCATGCAATTCTAGTTGTAGTCTCTAGTGAGTCCAGTGAAGTCACACTGTGGAAAATATGTGGCCCAACAATTTGAATGCATAACTTTTTATTCTGATTTAAGAAATTATAATCTTAGAATTCCAAAGCATTGCAGAAAAATTATGAATTGCAGTTACGTGATACATCAAGATTAAAGATCATATTGGTTGGGAAAGAGATAACTGATATCAACAACCAATTTACTAAACTAAAATCTTTCTGAAGCTGAAGATTGCCAGCTTCCTTTATTATTTTTGAACTCTCAGTGAGTTAAAAATTACTCTAATACTTTCCCGATCCATCTAGATCAGCGGTTCTTAACCTGTGGGTCGCGACCCCTTTGGAGGTCGAACAACCCTTTCAAAGGGGTCACCTAAGCGCGCGCTAGCCCGCCATCTTGGTGCCACGCCCCCTTTGTCACCTCATCGCGCGCAGGGAGGGGGAGGGGGTGGCGGCGGCGGGGCAGGAAGGTTGAGAACCACTGGTCTAATGGAAAAAGATTTGGGGGGTTGAGAACCACTGATCTAGATTATATGTAAAAAAAACCTCTTTTCATTAAAGAGTTCCTTATCTTATTCAGAGTGCAATTATATAACATCAACCAACTAAAATAACTCTACAAGGCAGTATCAGGAGTCTTCTTACTTTGGGGATAATTTAGCTAAAAGGCATACAGGTTCATGTTCCTCTGTACTGGGCAGCTGGTCTGGCCACATTTATGAAAATAAAATTCCACTGACCAAATGCAACTGCAATACTGTAAGTAGGAACCAAACTAGATACAACAAACCACATAACAGTCAGGCTAATTTGTTATATTTTATCTATGTGGCATTTGATTGCAATAGCTTCTGCTGAATGTTAAGTTCCTGCTATTGTTACAGTCTATGAATTGTGTCAGAATTTCAAGACAGCCATTTCAGGCTACCCTAACTGCTGCTGTTTACATTTATATTCTCTACCTATGACAAATAGCTGCTACAATTGTACCTTGGATCAAAGATTAAAGTTGCATTGATAAATCAATTATTATACGGTCTACAATGGCATTGTGACACTTACTACATAGAAATCTATGGCTCTTCTTCAGTTCTAACATTAAAACAAGCACATGCCAGGACAAAATATTCTTCAGATAAGCAAATAAGGAATGAAAAACTGAATGGCAATATTTCAAAGAATACAATATAACTTCATTTGCCTTAGAAGTGTTCATTAGTGTGGGCACCCTGATGGCCTCATAAGAGTAGACTGATCCAGGTGTGTTTTTTAAGTGTGAGCATGTGGTTAGGATTGGGGGTTGATTTGATTTGATTGGCAAGATCTGCTGAGTGCTTGTAATAGTATGTGGGATTGACCTTGAGAGACTGGCCTAGAGATACTATTTATTTATTTATTTATTTATTTATTTATTTATTTATTTATTTTATAAAATTTATATGCCGCCCAACTCCCGAAGGACTCTGGGCGGCTTACATCATAAAAAAATAAAACATATAAAAACAATTTAAAAAAAGAAAGAAAAAGAAAAAAAAACATCTATATTTAAAATAAAACAATCAGAATATACAATGCAGATCTTTATTTTCCTCTGGAATGACTGTCTTTTATAAATGTTATCCATCATTTGTAATGAGAGCTGTCAGGAATATTTAGCTGAAGAGAGGTACTTGGTATGCTAATAGTGGTCTCTTAGTGAATTCATTTAGTTCTGCTGCATGACATTAATAGTCTTCGTAATCTAATGAATGATGTCTGTAACAGGAAAAGATAAGACGGGGAAATGGCATTCTGGAACTAGTCAAGTTCCATTCTCCATTTTAGTTTATTTGTTTTGGGGCAAATTGGTAGTTTAAAATAGTAAAATAAAATTTTACAACAATGACCTATTCCTTTCACAGGACAGTATGATTTAGATTTTTGACATAGTCTTGCAATTTCCATACTTTATGGATCATAGATAGAAGCTCCAAGTGCTTTCCTTCTCATCTTAACATCAAAAACGTTTTTTTAACATGAATTCTTCTCCCTGTATTTTAGCTGATATGATATTTCCCACAACTACTGGCTGTGATCTTGAGAGAGTTGTCTGCTGTCTAATATCACCTATATAATTGGGCTATAGAAATAAGATTCACACAAAGACACAGCTTCTTCAATCCACTCCATTCTTCCTCACAATGTTCTATTGTGTATTCACAATGTTCACAAGTCAACATGACATCCTCAGTTATCATATGGCTTTTGGGGGGCTTCCCTCTTTTATTTATTTGGTTTGGTTCAGGGGTGGGGGCCACTGGCCT
>QLTV01003186.1:725030-742977 GCA_003457575.1 Thermophis baileyi
TGTGTGTGTATTCCTGTATATAAATTTAGAGAGAGATGCTAGAGAGATAGGTAGAGAGATTAGGAGGGAGAGGGAGGGTGGGGGAGAGAGAGATGATAGGTAGGTAGGTAGGTAGATGTAGATAGATAGATAGATAGATAGATAGATAGATAGATTATAGCTATCTATGTCTAAATCTATCTATATATCTATCTATATTTATATCTATCTATCTATCTATCTATCTATCTATCTATCTATCTATCTATCTATCTATCTATCTATCTATCTATCTATCTATCTATCTATAAGCAACTATAATTTTATTAACGCAAACAAAGAAGACTTACAATATGATGATGCTCCTCCTGATACCAAGTCAAAATCTTATATTTAGGATTTGGAGAATTAAATTTGCTTCCCCTGTGAGATATATTTTGACTACAGTAGCAAATAACAACAGTTTACTTAAGAGAAGGGGCGTTGGTCTTACCTGATACGCCTCTTCTCATAGGGTGGAGCCATCATTCAGGATGGGTTGTCCTCGTCCGTCAGCCAATGAGGACCGAGTCTGTCTTTTTTTATGCCAGGATCCGCCCTGTGATATCCCAGCTTGGACGAATCCAAAGACGAGACCCGACGTGGCAAGACACTGAAACCAGGCATACTCCCATCGCAACCAGGCAACGTACAGCGTCCCAAAAACCGAGAGGCCAGAGACCAGATCCAAATCGAATCCTCAGCGCGACCAGCCCGAGACCAGTCCGTGCAACCTACCCCGGGCGGGACTGAATGATGGCTCCACCCTATGAGAAGAGGCGCATCAGGTAAGACCAACGCCCCTTCTCCATCGTGGGTGGAGCCATCATTCAGGATGGGACATACCAAAGCAAAAGAAGGTCCCCTTTCTTCGGACCACTACGAAGCATCCTCGACCACGCGTTGTAGGACACGCCGACCGAAGGCCGCCTCCGCTGAAGCGTAGGAATCGATCTTATAATGCCAAATAAACGGCATGGGAGATGCCCACGCCGCGGCACAACAAACCTCCTCCCAGGGCGCCTGAGCCGCCCACGCCGCCGAAGATGCTGCACTACGAGTTGAATGGGCAGTGATTCCCTCCGGCCGAGGGAGGGACACAAGCTCGTCCGCCTTAGCGATAGTGCCTCTAATACAGCGACCAATCGTAGTGGACGAAGCCTTGCGCCCCAAAGAATGTGGAAAAAAGGACACCAGGAGAGCCTCCGTTTGCCTAAACTGCTGCGTCCGCCAAATGTATATACGCAGAGCCCGACGAACATCCAGAGAGTGCCAACGCTTCTCCATCGGATGGCGTTGGAAGGGGCAAAAGTTGGGAAGAACCAGCTCCTGTGACCGGTGGAAAGCCGAGTTAATCTTAGGGAAAAACGAGGGATCCAATCTGAGCACCACCCTGTCGTGGTGGAATATACACAGATCCTTCCGAATCGACAACGCTGACAACTCTGATATCCTGCGTGCAGATGTAGTCGCTAACAGGAAGGAGACTTTAAAGGACAGATGGCGAAGCGATGCCTCCCGAAGCGGCTCATAAGGAGGCCCCATGAGGGACTGCAGCACCCTAGGCAGATCCCAGGTCGGAAAACGATGAACCGGAGGGGACCATAGGTTAGAAGCTCCCCTAAGAAAAAGCCGCACCGTAGGACACTGAGCCAAGGAATCCACCTGGTCACATGAAAGAAGCGACGAGAGTGCCGCAATCTGCCGTCGAATGGTGTTTGGAGACAAACCCTGGTCCAGCCCCTGCTGAAGAAAACGTAACACCTCCGGCACGGGCAAACGAAAAGGAGAGAGACCCTCCCCTGCGCACCAACGGCAGAATGTAGATGCGTAGATCCGCCGACTGGCTGGACGACGAGAAGCCAGGATGGTGTGGATCACATCCGGCGCGTACTGTCGCCCCCTCAGGGAGCTCCACTCAACCGCCAAGCGGTCAGTTGGCACCACCCCGGGTCCGGGTGTAGCAGAGCCCCCTGACTGAGAGTCCCCGGACATAGGCAGTCTCCAGGGGGACATCACCGAGAGCGCCCGGAGATCCGCGAACCAAGCCTTGCGGGGCCAGTACGGCGCCAAGAGGATAATCTCTGCTCTCTCCTGTAGCGTTTTGCAGATCACCTGTGGAATGATTGGCGGGGGGGGAAGCGTATAGGAGGCCGGCCGGCCAGGAGCTTTGCAGGGCATTGACTCCCTCCGCTCCCGGGGACGGAAACCAGGAGAAAAAACAGGGCAGCTGGGCGTTGCTCGGCGTCGCGAAGAGATCTACCGCTGGGAGGCCGAACCGGTCCGAGATCTCGACAAAAAGGGATGGGTGGAGACGCCACTCCGCCTGGTCCACAACCGACCTGCTGAGCCAATCCGCCTGGGAATTCGCAAGTCCCGAGATATGGTCCGCCACGACTGACAGGAGGTGGCGTTCCGCCCATAGTCCTAGCCGCATCGCTTCCCGCATAAGTGCCTTCGAGCGAGTGACCCCCCTGTCTGTTCACGTGCGCCTTGGCCGTGGTGTTGTCCGTCAAGACAAGCACGTGCTGGCCCTCGACCAAACGACGAAAGTGCCTCAGAGCCAGGGAAATCGATCGGCGCTCCAGCCAATTGATGGAGCAGGACACCTCCGCTTCCCCCCACCGCCCCTGTGCGATTTGGTCCAGGGCGTGGGCACCCCAGCCCGATAGACTGGCATCGGTGGTCACTACCACCCGCTGGGGCTCGACGAAGAGGGAACCCTCGAACAGGGCTGGCGATCTCCACCAGGCGAGGGAACGGAGGACCACAGGAGGAACCTGTACTCTGAGCTGCGATGAGCCTATGTCCGCTTTCTGGAAGGGCAAGAGGAACCATTGTAATTCCCTGGAGTGAAGGCGTGCCCAAGGGACGATTGAAATACAGGAAATCATCTTCCCCAGGAGGGTGGAAAAGAGCGCCAGAGGAACTCTGCGCTGTTGCCAAATTTGCAACGCCAGCTGTCGGATGCTATCCTGCCTCTCCTGGGACAGGCTGACCGTACACTCCAGGGAATCCACAATGGTGCCCAGGAGAAGGATGGAAGTGGAAGGGGAAAGATGACTCTTTTCCACATTAATCCCGAAACCGTGGAGGTTCAACATCCTGATTGTCACCTGGAGATGTTGCATCGCGAGGGCCTCAGTAGGCGCGTGCACCAGGATATCGTCCAGGTAACACTGGACGTGAACGGGTAGAGAGCGGAGAAAGGCCGCAATAACCGCTAGAAGCTTCGTAAAGACCCGCGGGGCGGAGGAGAGACCAAAGGGCATCGCCCGGTACTGAAAGTGGCCACCAGCGTACGCAAACCGAAGAAAGCGACGATGGTCGCGACGGATCGGCACATGTAGGTAGGCCTGTCAGATCCAGGGAAGCCATAAAGTCCCCCCTCCGAAGGCAAGCCAAGGTGGACGACAGGAAGTGCATCTTGAACTTGCGGTAGGTGATGTACTTATTTAGCCCTTTCAAGTCGAGAATTGTTTTCCATCCCCCCGAGGACTTGGGGACCAAAAACAAAATGGAGTAGAAACCCCGCCCGCGCTGATCCCGGGGCACCCGCTGGACGGCCCTAATGTCCAGCAGGTGCTGAATAGCCGAATTCATTAAAAGTCGTTTAGAAGGGATGTTAGACACCGGGCAGCGAATGAACAGGCGAGGGGGGATGGAGAGGAATTCCAAGGAGAGGCCATGGCGAACAGTCCGCCGCACCCAGGAGTCCCGAGTAGTTTGATACCAGGCGGGAGAGGCGACCCCCAATGGGCAGTTCGAGGCCCAGAAAGGTAGAACCCTCACCATCTGGGGCGCCGGAAGGGACGGGACCCTGATCCGCCTCTGAACGGGCGCCTAGATTGCCATCCCCTCCCGGGCCTATGCTGGGGTTGGCGTTGTCGCGAACCGAAGGGACCAGGAGCTCGGGGGAAGGAGGAGCCCTGGTCCGCCGCCCGAAAGGGCCGGCGGTAGAAGGGTGCCTGTCGAAAATTACCCATCCTGGACAGAGATGGAAGCATCTTCTTCCTGTCGCGCGACTCCACCAATATCGGATCCAACAGCTCTCCGAACAGTTGACCCCCCTTGATGGGACCCGAAGCAAGGTGCCATTTGTGCCGCGTGTCCGCGGCCCAATGACGGAGCCAGTGCATCCACCTTGCGACAACAGAAGCGGCCATCGCCTTCGCCGTGAAACGAGAGCCATGTAGAGTGGCGTCCGCCACAAACTGCGTGGCCGCGAACAGCTTGTTCAGGTCCTGTTGGGCCCGCAGATTGGAGGCCGGGACGTGCTCCTGCAGCAGGCCGAGCCAAATGAGGGAGTCCCTCGCGAAGAAAGATGACGTGGAAGCGGCACGAACCGCCCAGGCGGCCGCCTGGTGGCTCCTTCGCAGAGCCTGCTCCAGTCGCTTGTCCTCTGGCTTGAGCAATTCGTCTGAGTCCCCGGGCATGGCCGTTGGAGAGTACAGTGCCTGGACCGGAGGATCCACCAACGGCATAGACAGCATGTCCGAGAATTCGGGTACCACATTGAAGAATTTTCTCTCCGCGGACGAAGGCGCCGGGCCAGAGGCCGGATTTGACCATTGTCGCAGCACCGTCTCTGAGAAGAGCTGCAGAATTGAGACGAACGATGTCTCCGGCTTGGCCTCGGTAAAAAGAGGGTCCGGTTGTGTGGCCGAAGTTGCCTCCTCCGGGGCCGGAACATCCAGTCCCGCCGCTGCTCGAGCCTTATACAGGAGAGATCGAAACAACGCGGGTGGGAAAAGGCCCGCTGGTGCCGGAAGCTCCGGAGCCAAGGACTCGTCCTCCGAGAGTTCCAATGGGACGCTGTCCGCTCCGTCAGACCACTCTCCCTGGCTGTCCTCATCCCAGATGTCAGAGTATTCGTCCACATGGTGCCGGTGCGAGCCGTGGACCGCCCCTGATGTCTGACCGAGAGGAGCGGGCGCGTGAAACCGGCCCGTGGGTATGATGCCCTCTATAGAGCGGAGGCCCGCGGAAAGGCCCTGCTGGACCGCCTCTGCAATGAGGCTCTGGAGGTTGGCAGGATCCAAAGGGCCAGAAACATTGTGAGTCCCCGCAGGTTGAGACCTGCCGTCCGACCGAGATTGAGCGGACGGTGACGGCTCGGAATCTAAAACTCCTGGCTGGGGAGGCTGGGCGGCCGCACCTGACAAACCTGCCGGGCCCCAGAGGCCAGAATCAGTTCGAGCCACCGGCAGAATATCTAGGGCCTGCAGGTCCTCCCCCTGAGTTTCGCGGCCAACCCGGTCAACAGCGTCTGTGGCCGATGGGGCCCTGGAGGACCTATCACAGATTTTACGTAGCACCTTGTCTCTATGGCGCTCAGCCCTCTGAGTGGCCTTAGAACCAGTGGCAATTGATCGATGGCGCTTAGGCGCGCCCGGCCCGGAGGAATGGGGCAGGTCCTCATCTGGAAGGGGCCTGGCCGACTTCTGAAGTCGCTTGCCGCTCGGCTTGGAAGTCGAGTGCGAAGCGGCCGCCATCTTGAGAGGCTGCGGGGAAACTCGTGCACTCAAAATGGCCGCCCCAACTGACAGTACGGGAGTTGTGGCAATTGGCGGCAATTAGTGCACCCAAAATGGCCGCCCCCACTAATGGTTAGGGAGTTGCGGCAATTGGCGGCAAAAGGGCCTCCGGCACTGGCCCGAGCAAGCTCTTAGGGCCTGTGGCGCTTGGGTGCCGCCTCGGTAGTCAGGAGAGGCCGATCGCCAGCCCCGTTGTCACTCTCAAAGGCGCGAGTTCCAACACACTGTTGAGGCCAGAAACGCTCTGCCGCCGAGCTTTTTTTAAGACCTGTGCTGGGCTGATAAAGTTCCGACTGATCGAAAGCTCGCCCGAGCACGCTCAGAGGGCGGCGCCGAAACAAATGGGGCCAACGTCCTGGGATGGCAGGTCACCAGTCCCGGGGGGAATGTCACGCGAGCCAGCCGGCTCCGGAGTTGACGGGATTTATTTATTTATTTATTTATTTATTAAATTTGTATGCCGCCCAACTCCCAAGATAACCCCCAATCGCCGGCGCGGCGAGGCGGGAAACGGCGTAAGGCTTAAGGTGGTGTCAGATGACAAAGCCATCCCGGGTGGTAGATTGGCCACAAAGCCCCCTTCCTGAGCCGCCCGAATCTCCCGGGAGGAATGTCACGTGAGCCAGCCGGCTCCGGAGTTGACGGGAGAACCCCCAATCGGCGGCGCGGCCGGGCGGGAAACGGCGTGAGGCTTAAGGTGGTGCCAGATGACAGGCCGTCCCGGGGGGTAGGTGGTCACAAAACCCCCTTCCTGAGCCGCCCGAATCTTCTGACAGCCCCTGCGAGGGAAGGGGCCAGGCGCTCCGACCAGCGCAAGCCGACGCGCCCAGAGCCGGATCGCTGACAGAGCTGGGCTCCCGCAGCCGATAATAAACCACCCGACAACTCACAGATCAACAGTCTCAGAATAGCCAATTCAGGATGGGAGAAACAGCTTGCCACGTTCGTCCTCACTGAGGACCGAGTCTAAGCTGGGATATCACAGGGCGGATCCTGACATAAAAAAAGACAGACTCGGTCCTCATTGGCTGACAGACGAGGACAACCCATCCTGAATGATGGCTCCACCCACGATGGAGAAAAAAATATTAAACTTGTGCAAAGCATTTGAAAGCATGTTTCATAAAGCATATTGGTACAAACAAAGCATTCCTTCTTCAAGTATTGATACAGCTATATCTTTTCAGTACACCTGCTTCAAAGTTTTCCCTGGCTTTCTGTATATGTATGTATATACACAGAAATCCTCACTTACAACCACAATTGCAACTGGCAATCCCATCACTAAGTGACACAGTCATTGAGCAAAACATCATATAACTGCAACTTGCAATATACAACTACTGGCTTCTCCATTGACACTGCTTGTCAGAAGCATGCAAATGGCAGTCATGTGACTATGGGACATTTCAACAGTCACAAACACTTGCCAGCAGCAAAATTGTCAAATGTTAATCACATGACTGCAGGGAAGCTGTAACAGTCACATGGGGACTGGTCATAAAGTTACTTTTTCCACACTATCCTAACTGATAGTGAACAGCTGATAAACAGGGCAGATTTTAAGCAAGCACTACCTGCATAGCTCTGTTCCTTAATTCATGGTCACTCAGAAAGTGTTCTCTATTCTATAGACAGCAGCTATTATATGCTGGTAACTTCAGAAAATAAGGCTTCTTTAATGCTTTAAGGAGGATGCTTGCTCATTCAGTACACTCTGATCCTGTTCAACTCAGCCATACAAATTATAATGACTGATCTGTTTGATAGTGGAAGTCAGGTTTAAAATACATTATATTGTGTAGTTAACCTGTCAAGTTTGACAAGTAAGAAACAAAGATCTTGGCTACATGATACAAAATATATTTCTGTCTGAAATTTACATTCACCTACTCTGCATTATTTCCATTACAGTAAACTATCATGTTTACAATTCCATTACAAAACAACATATTGGATTAAAATATTTCAAAATTCTAGAAAAACAACTCAAGTAATTTTCTTTCAATTTGAAAAGCTTACCTTCTCAAAAACGGTGGACTTCAGACAAGGTGGATTCAATATTGTATAATTCTGGTTACACTTTTTCTCTTTTTGCAGGTTTTTATAATCAGCACAATAATTGTCATCATCATATGTCAAGAGTGGTGGCGCAGTGGTTAGAGTGCAGTACTGCAGGCTACTTCAGCTGACTGCTAGCTGCAGTTCGGCAGTTCAAATCTCACCGGCTCAAGGTTGACTCAGCCTTCCATCCTTCCGGTAAAATGAGGACCCAGATTGTTGGGGGCAATATGCTGACTCTGTGAACCGCTTAGAGAGCACTGTAAAGCACTGTAAAGCGGTATATAAGTCTAAGTGCTATTACTATATTGTTACATTACAGATCTAGTAACCATGTCACTGTTACATGTAGCACAGGTGTTATGAAATTATAGTAATGTCATGCTCTCAAGACTTTTAGTACATGCTAGGCTAAAATTCTCTTTAGCATGATTGATTCAGTAATTCAACTTGTAACTCATTTTTCTGTAAAGAATAACACTAAGGAAACTTAAAAACAAGTTTCCAAAATAAAAATACCACATTGATAAAAACACCACTAAAATATATATAAAATAGCACTAAGACACAAGGGTAAAAACCACACAGATTCATAGCGATGTACCAAAATATACAATTTTTATAGGTCACAATACTTTAGTTTTAATGAAGGTAACCTGACTACCTCTCAATTAACAGCTTCTACAATAATTTCCAAAACCTGAAAATGTAACCGAATTTTCAACATCACTTGATTTGGCATCATATGAAGTTCTAAGTGTAAATATTATCTCATATAATTGAAAAACAACAAGCTGAAGAAGAAATATAGCTGTTTCTAATACTAAGGAGCTGGATGATGTGTTTGGATTATTGTAGGGTACATTTGGATTGCAAGAGGTCTTATTCCAGATACAAAATGTGTATTACATGCATTTGGTAACATGTTTTAGCAACTGAAGAGACAAATGCATTGCTTAAATAAATACATTTTGCTTGCATTACAATATTTGATTAACTAAATTTATGTAATACTCCACTTAACAGCTGTATTGAGTGGTTTACATTACAGTACTGTAATTAAACTAAACATTTAGGATCATATTTTTTAATCATTTTTATTTTATTATATAAAATACAAAAAAAGAAAAGAAAATAGGAAATTAAAGGAGGGAAAGGGAACAGGGGGGGGGAAATTAGGATCATATTAAAGACAGAAGGCCAGTAAACAAACATCCCCAAAAGAAAATTTCAGCTTTGGAAAAACCACTTAATCAACAAACATTTCTCTACTGGAAGGAACCGATAATTTTCCAGTCCCTAAAGACTTGCTGTGAATAATATGGTCTTAATAGTTCTTCAGAACCCTAGAAGTATAGAAGTAATCTGATCTCTAGGAGTGTTCCAGAGCAAAGGGGCAATAATGGAAGAACGCCTGCACTTGTGATCCCTGAAGATGGCATTAGCTAGGAATAAATACCTGGAAGAAGTCCTCTCTTTCTTTGAAGTTTATTGGATGAATAGAGGCCCCGATGATGAACATAGAGCAGTCTATTGATCTATGAAAGGCTATGAAGATGAAACTAATGCTATCCTGATCCTGACCCACAAAAGGCTACAATGGTGACATCAGTTTTAGTTACACCCAGAAGCCAGCTATATGCAATGTTCAGAATAGTTGCGTTACAAGGGCAAACCAATTGTATCCATAATGGCATGAGCCACTGAATTCTGGACCAGCTATATATTGGTATTCAATGGCAGTTCTATGTAGAGCTCTTTGTAGAAGTCCAAATTAGAGGAGAGGAAAGTGTGACTGACCATAAGTCTCTGGATCAGTAGGACACAGTTGGAAAATCTATATAATAACTCTCCATTCCAATCCATAGCTGTTGCCTACTCTTCAGCAGCTGCTAAGTCCATAAGAGCTCCAAGCACAGGTCAGGACGTCAACTATATGTCCTGTTGTGCCCAGAACTGAAAGATATAATTGGATATCTATCTATCTATCTATCTTCTATCTATCATCATCTATCATCTATCTAATTTAAATAGCTACCCATCTCATTAAAAAGTGATTCTGAGTAGGGCATACAGTATTTATGATGCCTGTTTCTGTGGACTGTTAATGCAAACTACAATTATTTTAAGAAAGGTATTATCTGCATACATTTCATACAGTCACACTACATATATCACGTTAAACTTTACAAGAATCTTAAAAATCATCAAGACTATAAAGGAATAATAATTCTCTAACAAAGTGCATTGTCCTATATGATTATTCATCATATATTGAATGAAACCTTGTCTTAAAACATTTTGCTTATTTCATAAGCATTTTCTTTAAAACTTCCTCTACCTTTTTTTCTAATTTTCTGGCTGAAAAAGTTGAAAAATATATCCTGGGAGGGAGCCAGAGCCATGAGCTGCCTCCTCAACAATATTCTCATTTCTTTCCTGGGCCTTCACTTCTGTATATGGATATTGTTCCATAGATTTTTTTTCACAGCTATGCAGTATGTCTCAACAGTTATAAGATATCATTGGTAGAGAACATAAAAGCGTGAAGCATTGTTCTTATTGGTTCTTATGGAATTTTTAGCTTATGTACACAATGGCATATTAGATTTATTTCTCTTTGCTAGGATCAAAGTTCTCTGTATGTAAGTCAGCCCAATACACTAACCCAGCATTCTCCAAAATACTATCATCCCATCCACTGACTAACTTTGTATGACATCCAGCTAAATGACGCAGTACTTCTTCCCAACAACGGAATGAATTCTGCATATAACAATGTGTTTAACAAAACAGGCGAGAACAAAAGACAGAAAAGGCAAACACCTAGTGAGAATGGTGGAAAGAGAAAGCTATATATCAGGAAAAAACAAACAAACAAATATCCGATGTAGTTATGTAGTCAGAGTAGGTGGGGGGGGGGGAAAGACAAACCAGACTATAGCAACACAGAAAACCATCCAAAATTCTCATCCAAAGAGATTTCCACTAACATATGGTGGAAGTGTCACTTTCTACAAATATCCTGTGTGGGTGCCAATTTCTCTCCTCTACCCAAGATGTATCCAATAGCTTGAGTATTATAAGCTCTTAGAATTATTAATCAGAGTATGCATCTAGCCTGATACACATTCCAATCCAATTTATTAATGAGGAATCTATCATGCAATCACATCATCTGGACCCTCAAAATAAATTAAATCCCCCTCTATGGCCACCACACTGCTGAGTAGCATGCCCACACATAGTCAGCTTTTCTGCTTCATTAACAAGTCCTGCATTCCCTCTGCTGGAAAAGAAACTATACTGCATCAACAGTACAAAGCATGTAGTGAGTAAAAAACAAAACACTGGATTTTTATTTTTTTTTAGGATCCCTATTATAACTTTCGCATAAACATTGTCATATGCCCTCCCTGATGTAAATTACAGATGGATTTCGTACCTACTACCATAAGCCTTGCAATGTTTCACTGCTTTCAGGCAAGACAGTGACATATAGACATATAGACATATAATATTTTTATTATTATTATAAAATTAAAATCATCTTTCATTCAAGAACAGTTGAATTACAAAGTGTGACTCAATAAACTACGAGATGAAATACAGTAACATATCTTTAAAAGCAAAACTAAATAAAGGCAAAGTTGAGTTGAGCTGAATTCCTGATAACATGGATAATGGAAACAATCCTGAAGTGGTTTGCCGTTGCTTAATTTAAAGATTTTTTTTAGTTTCCTAATCTAACTGAAAAACCTGAGATCTCTTAATGGTCTCCCATCTGATTATTAGCTATGCCAAATCTTGCTTAGCTTTTTCTAGATCATCCCAAGTTAACTAGGTACTATATTTAGATGAGCACAACTGCGTACAAAATTTTCAGAAGAATTAAAATAGTAATATAAGTCGCAATAAAAAGCAAAATATATTAAAAGCCTCTGACAAGGAAGAAAATCAATCATCTTCCAGAAATCTAAATATAGAATCCCCTTTTCATGTCTTTCAGTGTTCTGGTATTTATGACAGCCACCACATAAAGCTATTTCTGATTCAATTTGAAGCTGAAAATGCACCTGTTAAAAATAAGAGATTCACAGATATTCTGTTCTCTTGAGAAGTCCGTGATGCTGGGATACATAGAAGAAGAGAAAAGGAAGACAACAAGGTGGATGGACTCCACTGCAAATGGCAGCAGGTGTCCCAAGGATCTGAAACTGGAGATAGATCATCTTGGAGTAATTGTAAGAGTTAATTATGGCACATAATCAATGCACAGATAAATTATTTCTCCTAATCATGGCAGTGACATCAAATCTATTGGCATATGAATACACAGAGTGGATTTCTCAACTTCCTTTGAGATTGGCACTTCTCTATCCAAAAATGATTTAAGATAGAAAACTGCTAAACTATAAAACCACTAAGACAGAAAACTACAAAGAATAATCAACCAAAAAGCTGTGTAGTATTAATTGAAAGCACAGGACTCAAAACAAGGGGAAAGAAAAAATGATTTTCTGCATGGTCTCAGCCTTTTCGTTCTCTGTTTAACTAGACACAGGATGTAACACTATTAATATACAAATAGCAAAAAAGAATGTAAAAAATAAAATTGATTGAAGGAAAGGGTGAACAATGTCCAAAAAGAAAAAGCAAACAAAACTAAATGAAAATGAAGAGAGGAAAAGGTAATTAATCAGGAAAGAAAGGAGTCTTATCACAAAATATTTCTATTTTTCTTCTTAAAAAGGCTAAAACATCCATGCAGGAAATCATTGCATATTTCCAATAAGGATTCATGGCAAATTAGATGTCCCTAAAGGAGCAGGCAGAGCATTATGATGGAGACTGATAACCAGTTGGTGAATTTTGACCAACAAAATCTCTCCAGATAAAGGAAAAATCATAAGATCATGTACTCTGGACAGTTGCTTCTCATGAGCAAGGAACCAAAATTTTTACAATCGGCTCATAAGTTGCGCGGCTGGGAGTTGAGGGATTTCAATCAAACTCACAGCCATAATGTACCCTTAGAGACATAAGGTTGCCAAGCCTTATTTCTTACTTTCTGAAAGTAAGTTGCTGGTTAACTGATTTTTAGCTATTAGGAATCTTCACAATGACAAGTTTTACAGCAGATTGAGTATACAGTTTTTAGTAAAAGAAATACAGATTTAAGGATTTTAAGAGGAATCCTTTTGTTTTGTTTTGTTTTAAAAAGCAAATGGAAGATTAGAACATTGATTCTGGAAAATTACAAATGGAGATTGAAGGTTGGACACTAGAGGGAAGCAGAAGGAACTAAAGATTATAATTAAAATAGAAGAATTTTAAATTTGACTTAACTAATACAGAATGGAGCAAAACACTTTAACATCACATACATTGAAGAATATTTGTGAACAAAGCACCCAAAAGTTAATTTTAAAAATGTCTGCTATTATAGACAGACTATGCTTAAACGATGTTATGGAAGAGGAATGGGTTTTACTAGACAAGACTGAAACTGATATGAAAGTGGATTTTAAAATGGCAGGCTATAACAATGATATGGAAAAGATGCTGCCCTGGATATACAAATGAAAACTATTGGTATCTTAATGATTAAAAGGCTTATACAAAACAGTGACATGTATAACTTTTTCTATATTGGATTTTTTAAAATAGTCTTGTTAAAGTTTTGAAGGATTTTATGAGACGAGACAAAGAATAAATGAAAAGAAATAAAGTTCTAGGACAGTAGTTGAAGGGACTAAAGATCAACATTGTTAAAAGTAAAACCAAGGAATAAAAAGTTGGTTTATTTGGTTAAAGTTAAAATAGAAACATTATCTCTGGTAACCCTTAAAGATACCAATAAAGGAGAACATCTGTAGCTCAGGGTTGAAGGAAAACAAGCAAGCTCAGAGAATACCAAGGACCTCTCAACCCTTAAAGGATTTTGCTGACCAGAACTGAATGATAAAGCTTTAAAGGTTTATAGATAAGAGATGTGATACAGGAAGAGGAGTTCATTTTGTTTTTTAAGAGATGATAAGTTACTAAAATGGTTTACACTTGTTATGATGGAGAAGTCATTTCTAAATATATTTATCTTTTTCTTTACTATATTCTTTTTTTTACTTTCTATTTTTTCTTTTCTCTTCTTTTAAATGTAATATTTAATAAAATTACTATAAAAATCATTCCACTGTTGTATCTGTCCCTATGACTCCAACGTATCATACATTTTCCAAAATTGTTTTATTTTTCCTTTTTATATTCTTTTTTCTTTCTTCTATATTGAGTTGATATAATATTCTAAGGAAATATATTTTTTAAAATGTCTGTGATGACCTAAAAATCTATAAAATGTAAATATTTGCATTTATTAATTACCTAATCTATACCCTTCAACATTTACCAATTCCCAAGATACTTGCAAACATTCATATTAATACTAACCTCAATTCAACCAGTATCTCAGAGGTACTGCATTAATTTTTATCTATAAATGGAACATTGCAATTATTATCTTACATTAACATCTGCCAAAAGATTGTCAATGAGAGAGAACTTGTCCTGGTTCCATGTTTCCACAGAAAAATTCTGAACAGGATTTAAAAAAGCCACAAAGCTTTCGTTATTATTTTCCTTTCAAACTGAATATTTATGGAAGAACAAAGACTTACGACTTTCAAGAATTTGTGGCTACTTTTTTATTACAATGGAATTTTATTCTGTGGCCCATTATGGAAAGAGTCCTCTCCTGAAAGATGTCTATACACTATTTTAAAACAGTAATTGCAATCCAAATGTACCCTCCTATAATTCAAACACATTAATTCAGTTTTATCCAGAGTAAAGCTCTATTACTATGTCTACAATGTCCATTTTCCTGGGGATATGGAAACGGGCACCAGGTTGGGGAAGGCTGATAAACATCCATTGATAGCAAAGAAGAAACACCTGCTACAGGTAACATTTTTCATGTCCATGTAGGCTGCATTTTTTTCATTCTTCTATTTCTGTCTTTTGCTTTCTCAGTTTACTGCACACTCTGCATATCTCAAATATAATAAAGTTATTCTCTATTAGAAAAATGTATCTTAGACTAATTATCTGTGCATTATCTTTAGCTGCTGTCTGAAACTAAGATATTTAGATTAATTTCCTACAACAAAATGTACATAAAGAAAACTGGAATTGTTTTCTTTCGAAAGGTAAGGCAAAGGGGTGCAGATTATTAGTACAAGGCTGAGAAATGCGTAAAAATTGTTTTAACTATTGCACTTAGTAAACAAAATATGTGCATGGAGGAGGAATATATACAAACAGTATCAAGGACTTGTCTTACAGTCATGTATTTGTATCATAAATATTGTATTATATCTAAGAGAAACTGACCAACTGCCTGTGACGAAAGAATCATTCTTTTTCAAAGCATAACAGATGTGTAGAGATAACCTGAAAGTAAATAATAAAAAGAGTTTTGAAGGTTAAATAGGTTATAGTTAAATAATTAATGGTTGGGCTGAATCTGCAGCTTTAATCTGGCAACAACTTTAATTTTCAGAAAAGCAGATCAAAAAGAGACAACTTTCCAACTTGTCAGCATCAATGAAAAAGAACTTCCTTGATAAACGCAAATACTTCAAAAACCAATCCAATTCAAACACAAAAGTTTAAAGACATAAGTATTTGGGATCTTTGTATTATATATAGCTAATCTATTAAATTAACTTATGTTGGATAAAATACTGAATATGCATTAAGAAGAACAGTCCAGCTGTTTGCCTGGTATATGCTACAAAGCTTCAACTATTTCTATGCAACAGTGCCTAGTAGCATTACGGCATACACTGTGGAGTAATCAGAAAATGTTTGACCTCAGATATCTACTTGACCCCGCAGAAATGCAGACTCGCTTGCTATAAAATCCCAAACAATGGGGCAGACAAGGTCACAGGGTCAAAGCAAGTATTATCAGGTCATTGTGCAACCCACTTGGGAGCAATTACTTCTGGTCACGGCTAAGTGGACACTTGATTGAATACCACTAAGACAGCTCACATCCCACAGATAACAATCCTCACAGCGATTAAGAATTAAAACCCCCATGATTCAGCCTTTATTACTCAAATGAACCTAACTCTTCCATAAAAAACTCTTGGTATATGCATGATGCAAGGTCTAAATTGAAATGCCACCTCATTAAACAATAATATCTAATTTTATCTAAATGAATTTTCATGAAAGTATGCCACACAGCTCAAGAATTTTTAAAATGAATTATCACAAGAGATACATAATTTCCCAAAACTGCGGCAAGAATAAAAAAAGCTATTAATGATGGAAAGAAAACATCAGTTTTGAATAAAAAATTGCATTTTTTTGTGTATGTGGCCATAAAAGGGGATGTAAAAAAAGAGGAGGAGGTTTCTGCTGGACAACTGAACATATTTTTTTTTCAAACCAAAACAACATTTTTCTATGTCAGACAACCTAATTACAAAAAAAACTTAGCATGTACATGTTTATTACATGTTCCTATTCATGCAGAACACATACACAACAATATTTGCATCAACATTATCAATTTTAAAGAATGTTAGGAGAAAGGGAAAGCACTATTATGAACAGACACTTAGCAAACCTTTTGATTCTTGTATTAATTAGGCATATGTCGCCTTCGCTGAGAACAGGTTTATCCACTCACAATTGATGGAAGAATGTATATTCTGGCATGGGGGGGGGGGGAAACAACGCTCATTTTAGTGAAAAGTCATAGAATAAATAAAGTATAAGAAATTAGGACATGGGCAAGCAGGTACTTTTAAGTTCAATGATAAATGCTAAAATAACAAAAAGATACCAGTATACAATAAGAGAATTTTTATATATAATATAAACAAATATAAATGTATTTGTTTGTGCCAAATGACTTATGCCAAACATCACCTTAATGCTCAGGACACTACCTGAGCATTTAGTGCTTAATGCTCAGGTAGTGATGATGATGAAATGATGATGTTTAGAGTCTTCTGAAGCAATAGGGGCTCAAGGCTGAATTTGTCACTATAGCTAGCAACCGGTTCTTTAGGGATTCTCCTTTTGATACAATTGAAAGATACAGGCACATTTCTGTGATTCACTGACAAGTCTGACCATGCCTTTTTGTTACCTGTTACTAATCCCAAGAAAAGATGCACTAATACTGAGACGTCCAAGATTATGCTGGAAAGCACAATATATCACTTGGCTGTTTTTAAGTTACAAGACTTAATTGACTTGTTTGTTTGTTTGTTTGTCTGTCTGCAGCCAATACTGGCATGTTCTGGAAATTCTGAGATATTTTCAGACACTGCAGCAGTTCATAAGAATTTATCTTTCCACTTTAAATTGTAATTTGGACATTGTCCTTAGATATCAACTTTGTTCTGTTTACAGAGAAAAGAGCAGAAGCAAACTTACTCTACAAGGAGACTGTCATAGCAACATATACTGCTATAATGAGGACCCAGATTGTTGGGGGCAATATGCTAACTCTGTAAACCGCTTAGAGAGGGCTGTAAAGCACTATGAAGCGGTATATAAGTCTAAGTGCTATTGCTATTGCTAAGCGCTACTGTACTTTCTGTTTACCCCTAAGCTTTGCATACAGCAAAGTCTGTGTACCTGCAGACTGTGTACAAGAATGCAGTATATAACAGTTTAAGTGACCTTCATATCCTCCAAAATACTAGAAATGAAACTTTCTTCCTCAAACACAACTATCGTAGGTAACAAATTTTAATTTGCAACAACTATTACCAGTATATGTAGCCATTATGTTTGTTAGATAGTGGGTAGAGATGACAGGAGACAGACTTCCAAAGCAGCTCTTTATTACAGCTCTTGTGTAAGCAACCAGCAAAGAGCAGTCTGACAGCTTGCCCTTTTATAGGGAGCTGTCAGACAGACCAGCCAATAGCGTTTGAGCTTTTTCCCGCTCAAACGCTGGACCTGGTTGGAACCATGCAACACAGTTATAACAGTTAGAACATAACACCCCTCCCCTACTGGATGGAGCAGTCCAGCATACGTAATCACGCAGGTAGGCGGGGCGTTTAGGAGCCCTANCTCTTGTGTAAGCAACCAGCAAAGAGCAGTCTGACAGCTTGCCCTTTTATAGGGAGCTGTCAGACAGACCAGCCAATAGCGTTTGAGCTTTTTCCCGCTCAAACGCTGGACCTGGTTGGAACCATGCAACACAGTTATAACAGTTAGAACATAACACCCCTCCCCTACTGGATGGAGCAGTCCAGCATACGTAATCACGCAGGTAGGCGGGGCGTTTAGGAGCCCTA
>QLTV01003186.1:746160-758627 GCA_003457575.1 Thermophis baileyi
GCCTGGCTGGTTGAAAGTGCTGAAGAAGCTAGTCACAGTTCTCCTGGCCCAAGCCCTCGTCGCCACTGTTAGATAGTGGGTAGAGATGACAGGAGACAGACTTCCAAAGCAGCTCTTTATTACAGCTCTTGTGTAAGCAACCAGCAAAGAGCAGTCTGACAGCTTGCCCTTTTATAGGGAGCTGTCAGACAGACCAGCCAATAGCGTTTGAGCTTTTTCCCGCTCAAACGCTGGACCTGGTTGGAACCATGCAACACAGTTGAAACAGTTAGAACATAACAATGTTGGTCTCTGTGTGTTCAGAATTAAACAAGAAAACATCTGCTTTTCTCCATCTCATAATTGTTTTATATACAGAGAAGGATGGTTGGGTAATATTAGCTATTATGTCCATGCACATTTTCCCAAATTTATATTTCACAATATAAAGCATCTCACTGATATTTATGAAACATATGTCCCTATTTTCAGTATTCTGTACTGACTTGAAAAACATATTGCTGCTTTCATGAGCTGAATAATTAAAGCACTATCTCTTTAATGCAATTCTTAATGCAGCAACATCTTTTTTCAAGGCTGCACACCTGCTTTAATATTTTTCCCTTTTTTGTTTCAGAATAATTAATAATCATTAATTATCCACTTCCAGTACATACCCCCAATGAACATGTCTGACCTACTGAATTAAATAATTTCCAAGTAATATTTAGAACTTTTGTACTGGAGGGCAACAAAAACTGACTCAGCCTTAATTGCTGTTGAGAAAAGCTGAGGAATTCTTACCACAAACAGTAAGCTTGTGTACAAAACATGACTGCATGCCAGTATTATTTGATATTATTTTTCTGTGAGAGCTTCTTTATATTATTGCCACTGATTCCTTGGATTAATATGCCTGCCTTAATACTTCTGAGAAGATCAAGGAATTCTTACCAAAGAAATTATGTGGATAAAAAACTCAAGTAGGTGTGGCTTTGTTTTGTTTTGCTTTTTTCTGAATACCTTGAGGAATATATTTATGCTGTTTTCCCAAGGCAAACACCATGACCATGATAATTGCCTATGGCTGTTTGGGAGGTAAAGTGGAGCTGTTTTTGTCCTCCTAAAATAAGTGTCCATTTTAAATTATATTTAACTGCAATCACCATTCTCCTTTGAAAGACAAAGAGGCTATATAATCGTCATCTTTCAATGAGCATAATGAGGAAGGCAAGGCTGCCAAATTATGATACCATCTCAAAAAAATGAAGAACAACTATAGTAAATACATGGCATACAATACATTTGTTCCTTATTGGTAATTCTGGATGAAAAGAAATGTAAGAAAAAACTTCAATGTTCTCAACTCTTAATGAACTATTTATAAAAAAGAAGTCCTATTATCTTGAAGTAATTTTGACTTTTTATTTCTGTTCAATCTTCTATGCATTTTTTAAACTTTAATCTCCCTCCGGATACCACATTTCTTATGGTCATCTGCTATTATGCCAAGTTATTCCCCCACAAAAAAATCTTGGCTTGCTGTCCTTAATTTTAATCTTACATCTTTATTGATGTATTTACCCTTTTTTAGGTACATTTATTTGGTATTATTATTATTACTGTTGTAGGTATATAAATATATCACTGGTTTCTTACAAGATGCCTTGAAAACATTAATGGAAAAATGCAGTAAATCCAAATAAATAAGAAGAGAATCAGAAGTCCTCTTTAATAGCCTTACTGCAATCTGTATGAACAAAATTGTGTTAGGATGTTATATGACAAATGCAGAAAAAACTACAAGAAAGAGATTGGATTCATCTTACTTATTCAAATTTTCCTACACTTGCTACATGGACTGTCTATCTCCATAGTTCCAGGAATTTCTCATAGAAATAAGAAATGTGTCCAACATTTAAAATTATACCCCAAAAAAAGCTAGAAAGAAAAGGGGCGTTGGTCTTACCTGATACGCCTCTTCTCGTAGGGTGGAGCTAACCTCCAAGAATGGGATGACACCGTACCTTCAGCCAATAAGGACTGAGTCTGACAACTTAATATCCTTCGTGTCCTGCCTCACTTCCCCCTCTTTGACGAGGGAGGATGGTCAGACTCTGCGTGTAGCTCCCGAGTCCACAAGCAGCAAGCTGTCCAGCCCACAGTACGAATGAAAACCAATGAAAAAACAAGCAAAGCCCCAGGTGCCAGACCCGACAAGCAGGGTGGGATTGGAGGTTAGCTCCACCCTACGAGAAGAGGCATATCAGGTAAGACCAACGCCCCTTCTCCATAGTAGGTGGAGCTAACCTTCAAGAATGGGACATACGAAAGCAGTCTGTCCATTGGGAGGGCTAAGTCTGGCAGGCTTCCCCAGTCTGTGGCACCACACGTTGGAGCACCCTGCGACCGAACGCCGCCTCCGCCTCCGCTAAAACGTCTATCTTATAGTGGCAAATAAATGGAGTTGGCGAGGCCCAGGTGGCCGCCTGACAGACCTCCTCGATTGACGCTTGAGTGGACCACGCAGCCGTCGTTGCAGCACTACGTGTTGAGTGCGCCGTCACCCCAGTTGGGTGAGGCAGGGACTGCAGGTCATAAACCTTCGCGATCACACCACGAAGCCAGCGCCCCACGGTGGAGGAGGACGCCTTCTGCCCCAGAGAAGTGGGCTGGAAGGAGATGAAAAGCGCCTCAGTTCTGCGCAGGTCGGAGGTGCGTTTGAGATAGATCTTCAGGGCCCTCTGAACGTCAAGCTTGTGCCACTGTCTCTCAGAGGGGTGGGTGGGATTGGGGCAAAAATTGGGTAGGACAATCTCCTGGGTTCTGTGAAAATAAGAATTAACTTTGGGCACAAACGTGGGGTCCAAACGGAGGATCACTCGATCAGCATCAAATATACAGAGGTGCCCCGAACAGACAAGGCGGCAAGTTCAGAAATTCGTCGGGCGGACGTAATCACAACTAGGAATGCCACCTTACAGGTAAGGTGGCAGAGCGATGCAGTCCATAAGGGCTCATATGGGGCACCCGTCAGCGACAGAAGAACCTTTGAGAGGTCCCAAGTAGGGTACCAATGGATGACCGGCAGGCACAAATTTACGGCCCCTTTCAGAAACCTGCGCAACAAGGAATGTTGAGACAAGGAGTCCAGAGAGCCACAGGACAAAACAGATGAGAGCGCCGCCACCTGGTGCCGGAGAGTGGCGGGGGCAAGACCCTTCTCCAAGCCATGCTGTAAAAATTCAAGAATGTTGGTGATGGACAAATCGATCGGGGAATAACCCACGGAGGAGCACCAGGAACAAAAAAATTTCCAGGTGGCCGAATAGATTCTCTCCGTGGATGGCCTCCTGGACGCCTGAAGAGTCCTGATGACACTGTCCGGCACCCGGCGACGCCTCAGAGCGCCCCGCTCAAGCGCCAGGCGGTCAGTTGGTACCACCGTGGATCTGGGTGCACCACCGACCCCTGGCATAGCGAAGATTCTGTCGGCGGGATTCTCCACGGCGGGCAGATTGAGAGGGCTTTGAGGTCCACAAACCAAGCCCTCCTGGGCCAGTGAGGGGCCAGGAGCAGAACCTCTGCCCTCTCCTCCAGTATCTTCCTGATGACTTTGGGGAGGAGGGGCAGAGGTGGAAACGCATACAACAGGCCGGGAGGCCAGTCACAGCGGAGACCGTTCGTTCCCTCCGCACCCTGGGTCTGGAAGCGGGAAAAGTACCTGAGCAGCTTGGCGTTCCTCGGGGTGGCGAAGAGGTCGATGACTGGGAGACCAAAATGACTCACCAGGTCCTGGAATAAGGATGGATGGAGACTCCACTCCACCTGGTCGATGGTGGTGCGGCTGAGCCAGTCCGCAGTCACGTTGGCCACCCCCGATATGTGCTCCGCCGCAAGCGACAAAAGGTTGCGCTCTGCCCAGAGGCCCAGAGTTCTGGCTTCGTCCATGAGATGGCGGGACATGGTACCCCCCTGCCGGTTGATATGGGCCTTTGCAGCTACATTGTCCGTCAGCACCAAGACGTGCTGACCGGCCACCAGGTGTTTCAGCTGCTTGAGCGCTAGGAAGACCACGCGGAGCTCCAGCCGGTTGTTGAACTGAGCCTCCGTTGGCGACCAGGTGCCCTGGGCCACGGCCGACTGCGCATGAGCCCCCCAACAGCTAAGACTGGCATCGGTGGTAATGGTGACCCTGCGGGGCTCCAGGAAGCAGCTGCCTTTTGCGAGGGCCGGCGAGGTCTACCAGTGAAGAGAGCCCCAGACGTTGGATGGAACCAGGACCCTGGAAGCGGAAGTGCTGCGTCCCGACCTCTGGAAGGGCAAGAGAAACCATTGCAGGTCCCTGGAGTACAGGTGCGCCCAAGGAGTAATATGGATGTCAGAGATCATTTTGCCCAGGATCGAGGAGAGCAGGCTCAGGGGAACCCTGTGCTGCCCTAGGACCTAACGGACGAGGCCCAAAATACTATCCCGACGCTCCTGGGAAAGGTACACCATGCACTCCAGGGAATCCACAATGGCTCCCAGGTGGGTAAGTCTGGTGGTGGGAGACAAGTGGCTCTTCTCTAAATTTACTGAGAACCCGTGGTGCCTAAGGGTAGAAATGGTTACCTGGACATCCTGCACCGCCTGGCGGTGGGAAGAAGATAGAATAAGGATGTTGTCTAGATAACAGAGAACACGCACGGGGATCGATCTCAAATGCGCGGACAAAGCCGCCAGCACCTTGGTGAAAACCCTGGGTGCTGAAGAGAGGCCAAATGGGAGGGCCCGGTATTAATAGTGGGCGTCTGCATAGCAAAAACGTAAAAACCTTTGGTGACAAGGCTGAATTGGTACATGAAGGTAGGCCTCCATGAGATCGATCGAGGCCAGGAGGTCCCAATGCGGATGCTAGCCAGAATAGAGTGAAGTGTGTGCATCTTAAATTTTTTATATGCAATGAACTTGTTTAGACGCTTCAAATCGAGAATCGCTCTCCTCCCGCCCGAGGATTTGGGGACCACAAATAAGATGGAATAAAACCCCTGCCCCTGTTGGTCCTCTGGCACCTGCTGAATGGCTCGAATTTCCAGCAGGTGCTGGATGGCAGCATCCATGAGAACACGTTTGTCAGGATTGGAAGACACAGGGCATCGAATGAAAAACCTCGGGGGGGGGAGGAATTCCAGGGAGAGCCCCCATGATACGGTCTCCCTAACCCACTCATCAGAGGTGGTAGCCTCCCATTGGGCAGCGAAGAGGGCCAGGCGCCCACCAATGGGAGGGTCGTGTGAGGAGTTACTTAGCACGGCGGAAGGGGCGACCCCCTGAGCCTCGAAAGGGCCGCCTGAATTGTCTGCCCTTACTGCCCCTGAGGTGGCTCTGGCGCTGTCTGGAACCAGACTGGCCCTGAAATCTCCCGAACCCTGGACCCTGATCTGAAGGTCGAAAGGATCGTCGAAAAAAGGGAGAGGGGCGAAAGGAGGTCTTACGGTTGACGGAAGGAAGAACCTTTCTCTTATCCCTCAACTCGATGAGGATGGGGTCTAAGGCCTCCCCAAAGAACTGTTGGCCCTGTACGGGAGCGGAAGCAAGGTGCCACTTATGGCGTGCATCTGCCGACCAACTCCTCAGCCAGTGCATTCTTCTGGCTACGACCGCAGCCCCCATCGCCCTGGCCGCGAAGCGAGCCGATTGGAGAATGGCGTCAGATGTGAACTGGGCCGCGGCTAAAAGTTTGTTGAGGTCCTGGCTGGCCCGAAGGTCAGACACTAGAAGGCGCTCCTGGAGCTGTCGAAGCCACCTCAACGATGTGAGGGAAAAGAAGGAGGCCGTAGATGAGGCCCGACTGCCATTGTCTCAGGACCGCGTCTACAAAGAGAGGTGGAGTTGGGATCACCTCAGTCTCTGAGGTGGACTCCTCAAACAAGGGGTCCTTAGAGCAGGAAGGGACAGATGAATCCGCTCCGGACGAGCCAAGGTTCACGATGTTCTTTGCCTTGAACAGGAGCGAATTAAACAGGCCTGGGTGAAAAAGGCCCATTGAGACCAGAGGGTCCAGGGCAAGGCCCTCGTCATCAGACAAGTCAAGGTCGAGTTCACCTTCCTCCAGGTCCGAGCGGGACCCCACTGATTGGTCAAGGGAGTATTGGTCAGCGGCCCTGTCCCTGCAGTCCTCATAGCCGAAGGAGGGAGGGTCAGGGGCCTGAGAAACCAGAGGAGCCGGTCTGTCCCTGTGCTGAAGGCCCGGTTGAATGCCTTGTTGGATTGCGGCCGCAATCAGCGCCTGCACGTTCGGGTCAAGGAGAGGTGAAGGCAGTGAGGCAGCAGGCCCTGGAGGCGTAGGAACAGAGGATGGGGCGGGCTGAGAGGCCGAACATTCTAGAATGGTATGCTGGGGCGGATCCTCCCAAATGTTTTTATCTACAAGAAGCAAATTTGGGTTGTCCAATGACAGGGATTCCGATGGGTGGAGGGAGGCCACCTCCGCCTGGCCAGCCCCACCATCTTCTGAAATCGTTAGAACTGTGGCCTGATCGCACCCATGAGGAGGAGAGCGCTGACCCCGGGTTGCCCTGGTGCAGAGCTTGTCCAACTTCTTTGCCCTGCGTTCTTCGTCTCTCTGCGCAGCCTTGGAATACTTATCGTGAGTGGAAGGAGCAGAGGAAAGCGGGCGGGAGGAATGCTCCCTGTAGGAGGAAGGGCCAGCCTGAGCAAGAGCGGCCTCCTCAGAAGGTCGGTTTTTGGAAGGGCGGCCCTTACGCTGGCCTTTGCAGGCATCTGTCATGGTGTTAGTATAATTGTTCAAATATATATATATATATATGAATAAAGTTGTCCTTTAATTCATTATGTTTTTTTTTATATGGAAACAAAATGGCCGCCCCTTTGAAGGAAGGGCAAACAACAGTAAAAATGGCTGCCGAGGCTACAAAATGGCCGATGCCAGAAAAAGTCAGTTGCAAGATGGCCACCGGGCCTTCAAAATGGCCGCCTTAGCTGAGTAAGGGCAAACCCCAATTCAAAATGGCCACCGCATCTTCAAAATGGCTGATATAGAAGGGCCAGTGCTCAAAATGGCCGCCGTGCCTTCAAAATGGCCACCACTATTTAGAAAGGGCAAAACCAAATCCAAGATGGCCACCGCACCTTCAAAATGGGCGATCCAGGCAAGCCAGTCACCAAAATGGCCACCAGGCCCTCAAAATGGCCACCGCTGTCAGCCGACGACACGAGTCCACAAAATGGCGTAGACAGCCGATCTAACGAACCGCCCGTGCAGCACTCTGATACTCTCTAGGTGGAGCAGGCACAGCAGTGCCGACCAGCCGGTCGGACCGACGTCGTCCTCAAGAAGGGCTGGCGGACAGCAGCAAGGAAAGCAGCGAGGGAATCGGTAACCGGCACTCGGCAGTCGCTGGTGGCAAGGAAAAAGGCAAGCGTCAAGTGTCAAGAGGCTATGCCGGCCTGTGAGGTAAAAACCTCTTTGCCGGAGGGCGGGAGATAGGGCCACAGAGTTTCAGTGAGTCACCACCCTAGGAGCGAAGAGAGCGCGAAAGCTCTCCTGGCCATTGGTCACCCGAGCGTGAAGCTCCTGTGACAGCTGGAGATCTGTAGATAAAGCCAGGCCGCTCAGCCGAAATTGGAGCCAGAAAATAGATGGAGACAAGCTCCGAAAGGCCAAGCTAGGAGGGGGACCCCCGGACAGCTGACAGGGCCCTCGGCTCGATAGGAGAGCCACAGCTCTCGACGCCCTCAACCCAGGGACTACGATGTTAGGGCAGTCAGCTGGGGAGAACTCACAGTTGAAGGAGAAAGAAGTAGTGTTGGAACTCAATGACAGGAGAAATCATCACAAGAATGGGAGCAAGGTAACACGCGTCCTATTCAGGCCAAGGACTGAGTCAAAGAGGAGGAAGTGAGGCAGGACACGAAGGATATTAAGTTGTCAGACTCAGTCCTTATTGGCTGAAGGGACGGTGTCATCCCATTCTTGGAGGTTAGCTCCACCTACCATGGAGAACAAAAAATTTGGAAAGTCCAGCATCTTCACCAAACAAAAGCAGTAATTTCTGCCAAGATACTAGATACTGGAAGAAGGTCAAACTCTGATACATCAACTGCTTCTTATAAAGCTTTCCTTTGGGCTAGCTAAATTACACAAATTGAAACTGAGCCAGTGTTCCCCATTGAAAGCAAGCCTATTAACTAATACGTTATTAACAAGATGATGGTGAAAACTAATTATATTTTAAGTGGAATTGTGACTACCTCAGAAATCAAAAGATTTATAGAGGAGTAGTATAATAACTTTAACAAATACTTGAAGATGGAGGGGAATATGGCTACCATTTTTCCTGTCACCGATAGCAGTATTTTCTTTTATTAAAAATATTTCTTGCCCATCCATTTTCCTGAGGATCACACAGCAAGTTGCGAATGTTAGATTCATAATCATTTTATTCAAGATAAAATAATGTTCCAAATAAACAAGCAACCGCTTGATTGAAAAGACATCATTTAAAGGACATTATAGTAAACCACCATTATACAAATTCATTAGATAGTATTTAGCCAATGTTGCCTGATTCTGAAACTTGAGCAAGGTCAGGGTTAGTCAGTATCATGAAGAGAATCAATAGGGAACTCTAAAGTAAAAAGCTGCAGGTGAGAGCAACCCAATTCCATAACACTATCAAGAAAACTCTATGAATGTAGTCATTAGCAGTTAAGTTCAACTCAGAGCTTTTTAACCTATTTAGGGTTTTATAAGATAAAAAAGAAGCAAATGTGTCTACTTTTTCACATTCTAACTAGAAGGTTCATTTTAATTGTTATCGAAATCCAAGGCCTTCAGCAGGTTTAGATTTTTCCTCCTCTTGGAAACTATGAAAGCTATGATTCTTTATCTCAAAATGTTTGAAATACTAAATGGTCATCTAGGTGAAGAGAACTGATTATATAACAGATGCCATGACACTACTCTCCTTGCATTATCTACTGACTAGATGGAAGAATTTACTAAATTAAAATATTCATCCTACACTTAAAAGTTAACAAAAGCATGATTCCCCCCCCCCAAGTCATTTAATAATTATACTACACTACAAAAGACTCTGTGTAACTCATATAAAAAAGGGGGGGTGTACTTCATTAAGAGCAATGTTACATTGTACCTGAGGCAACTGTTGCTCTTTTTAATTGGAATCAGCTATCATGATAATGAATGCGTTGTCCCAGTGCTAGTAATCTTTCACAGTAATATTACATAGAAATATGTATCTGGTCACATCTTTCACAAGGTCTTTTGATGATACCTTAAGGTGATTGTCATAATGTGTCCTGAAACAACACTTTACCTCTGCATCCAATATTTTCTTTCTTTTTCTCTTGCTCTTCTCCTCAAAGAATGAAGAAATTCAAAATGAAGATTACTATTTGCATCTTATATTATTATAGCATGCGATCCAACCATCATGTTGAAATGACTGCCATACAACAGTGGGTTCTTAGTTATTTCCGATCAGATATTTAATATGTGTCTGCCATATAAACATCCAAGAATTACCCTTTTATCTGCTCCTATCACAAATGAAATTAAATGGAGAATCAGTTTCTACTTATCTGAATATGAAAAAATAGCATGTAGAACCCATGGATGGACGGTCTTCTCTATTCCTAGAATCTACATTCATTTTTGTAGAGTCTTCACTCTCAATGAGGCAGAAGTGATGTCAATATTTATATCTGTGTATGCAGATGGGGTCTTTGGTATGAGTCTTATTTAATAGGCAATTAAATGTAGTCAGTTGCTATTAATTCAATTAAGGTTATTTTATTTTGTTGTCCTGGACTACCCTTTTTTAGTGTGTTATTTCGGTCACTGTTTGTATATTCAAAACATTTATTTATTTATTTAATTTATTTTTCAGACACCTCTTCAGACACCAAAGCAACTTTACGCATATATGTTACACCCACATATATTGTTTGGGGGAATAAATGTTAGGATAGATTTCAGCTGCAATTGGCAATTCTAGGCTGACAAAGTGGAAAAGTTGATTTTCTCCCAGGTCCTCTTTGGGACAGGGGGTATTAAATTTAGCTCAATTTTCCTTTCAAATAAATGCAACTGAGAAGAAAAGTAACTTATATAAATAATTTAGAATCGAGACAGAGCAATTGGCTTCATTATTGTAAGTGAATCTGGGCTTTGGATGGAACTGCAATTCTTTGGCAATTCTGACATTTTATTCTGATATTCCATAATATTATGAACTGGTTAAGTCTACAGAATTTTCTCCAAACTGAATGGGTTCCACTGCTATCTTTACATGTACGAAGAAGATACTTTTATATCATCAAAATCTTTGCAGATAAAACACACAACTAAGCTTTACTTTAGCAACTCCCTGTCCAGCAAGAGCACAGTCCTTAATCTAGCAACTGCATGATGCTGAAGGAAGACATTCAGAATTATTTAAAAACGTGTTTAGTGGAGTATTAGTATTAGACTGTAACACTATTAGACTGTAATAGTATTAGACTGTAATACTATTGCACTAAATGATGGTTCCTCAAGTTGTTGTATATTGTGAGCTGGTTCAGATGCAACATTAAGTTATGGCTTCATAGGATGAGAATAAGTGTAACTTTACTTCACCTTAGCCAGCACTGGTATGACTAAAAGTTGAGTCATTGTTCATTCCATTTTAAAATTATACACAACTTGTCATGTTTTTTAAGCCATCTAAACCACAGTTAATCTTATTTATAATTAGCATTTATAAATAAGCATTCATGAAGCTGATTTCCCTGATCAAATGTAGTTACTTACAAATTCACCAGAGTTTAGAATATGGACAGTGCATTAAATTGCCATTAATTTAAAAAGTAAATGGTAAGGGAAATGTACAAGGCCAGGAAGAGGCCAGCTTATTCACATAATAATAAAAGTCATTTTAGCATTACATTTAATAAAATGCTATTCATTTCTGCCATAAATTATGTTTTTTTTCTTAAAATCATGGCAGTTTTTTTGGGGAGAGAGGAGGAAAATAGTCCAGCTAATATTACTGTTTCAGTTACACATCTTTCCAGCATTCAGCCTTGACTGCCAACACTTCCCCGTCAGAAAAAGCCCAATGGGACAAATTCTCTCATGATGTCAATTAACTCCTGGGGATTTAATTTAATTACAGAAAGCTAGGAAGCTGCAAACTGCTGGAGAGATATTAGCAAAATGAAATTCTGGATGCTGATTCACAAAGCTTTGCTACCTCTTAACTAAAACAAAAGCATCAAATTGCGATTCCACTGAAATTCTATTCTGAAAGTAGAGTACTCTAAGTAATTATCTTTCACCAACTTGAATGTGAACGTTGCATTTTTACATGCAACACTATTTTGTTCACAGTCCACATAGAAAAGCTATTTCTCCATACAATATGCTGCTCTAAATGACAAATATTGTATTCAGTTGCTTAGAGTAGACAGGAACTAAAAATTGAAGGCCAGATGTATCTCTGCAAAGCAAGTTTTTGTGGGTGCTAAATATTTGAAATAGAATGTTTCTTTTAAAGAATACAAAAAAGCCAAGCATTTCTGAGAGACAAATCCAACAATACCGAATAAGGGAAAGCTCCAGCAATCAAATACTAGCTTGACATGTGGTTGACAAAGGAATCTGATTCTTGTCAGGCAAAAGAATCAGGTATCAATGTCAGAAATAAAAATTGATATACTGAATGTCAAAACAACCCCAAATTTCTGGAAAATAAACAAAATTTCTCAGGTGATATTCATATACTACTGTAAAAGAGTATGGACAGCCCATCCCATCAATTACATCTGCCCATCCCATCAGATCCAGCAGAAGAGGCATGATGTTCTAGGCTGCATAAACAGAGGGATAGAATCAAGATCACGTGAAGTGTTAACTCCACTTTATAATGCCTTGGTAAGGCCACACTTGGAATACTGCATTCAGTTTTGGTCGCCACAATGCAAAAAGGATGTTGAGACTCTAGAAAGAGTGCAGAGAAGAGCAACAAAGATGATTAGGGGACTGGAGGCTAAAACATATAAAGAACGGTTGCTGGAATTTGGTATGTCTAGTTTGATGAAAAGAAGGACTAGGGAAGACATGATAGCAGTGTTCCAATATCTCAGGGGTTGCCACAAACAAGAGGGAGTGAATCTATTCTCCAAAGCACCTGAAGGCATCCATTGGAAACAATGGATGGAAACTAATCAAGGAGAGAAGCAACCTAGAACTAAGGAGAAATTTCCTGACAGAACAATTAATCAGTGGAACAACTTGCCTCCAGAAGTTGTAAATGCTCCAACACTGGAAGTTTTTTAGATAACCATTTGTCTGAAATGGTATAGGGTTTTTCCTGCCCAAGCAGGGGGTTGGATTAGAAGACCTCCAAGGTGTCTTCAAACTCTGTTATTCTATTCTATTCTATTCTATTCTATTCTATTCTATTCTATTCTATTCT
>QLTV01003186.1:759279-818317 GCA_003457575.1 Thermophis baileyi
TCTTTTGCAGTTCCGCTGGTGTTATTGCAGGAAGTTGCAATTTCTTGATGTGTTTTGTGAAATTCTTGGACATGGTACCAAGTGCCCCGATTACAATGGGTATCACTGTTACATGTTTCATCTATAGCCACGTAGTTTTGAAGACCAGGTCGCGATATTTCGTAATTTTTTCCAGTTCTTTTTCTTCAACTCTGGCATCTCCTGGTACAGCGATATCAATAAACTGTACTCTTCGGCCCTCGACAACCGTGATATCTGGCGTGTTGTGTTCCAAATGACGATGTGTCTGTATTCGAAAGTCCCACAAGATCTTCACCGTCTTATTTGCGGTAACTTTTTCCACTTTGTGCTCCCATCAGTTTGCGCAATTTTGCTGCACTCACATATTAAGTGTGAAACAGTTTCAACTTTGTCATTGCAAAGTCGGCAGTTTGGATTGTCGGTTGATTTTTGTATCTTCGCTTTCATGGCATTAGTTGGTAGTGCTTGTTCTTGAGCAGCAAGTATTAAACCTTCCGTAGCAATTTTTCTGTACTTTGATTCACATAGTCATTCAAACTTTGTTTTTCTTCTTCTAAGAAGAAGTTTGATGGATTTGCAATAGCTCTCTGCCCCCTATTCTTCTTCACAGGTACAACCTGTCAATGTCACTTTGTGGATGTAAAGCGTAGTACATATTCAAAAGTTTGCGCATTTTCCAGTCCATGTTTTCCAGTTCAGACCCAATATTTTGCCTTTGTTTCTGTTGTTTTTATAATGTTCTCCGTTTTCACAGCCTGCAGCAATTTTTCTGTACTTTGGTTCACATAATCATTCAAACTTCGTTTTTCTTCTTCTACAGTTTGATGGATTTGCAATAGCCCTCTGCCTCCTATTTTTCTTGGCAGGTACAACCTGTCGATGTCACTTCGTGGATGTAAAGTGTGGTACATATTCAAAAGTTTGCGCGTTTTCCGGTCCACGTTTTCCAGTTCAGCCAAACTCCAGTTGATGATTTCAGCTTAGTAGCGTATCACTGGAACTGCCCATGTATTAATGGCTTTAATTATGTTTCTAGCATTCAGCTTTGATTTTAATATTTTGCGGATCTCCTGATGTATTCCTTTTGTGTTGACTCTTTGACTTTTCCATTCAAGATGTTATCCACTTCCAATATGCCTAGGTATTTGTAACCGTCATCCTTTGCTAATGCTTTCACTATGCTTCCATTTCCCAGTTCTATTCCTTCTATTTATTTATTTTTTCATTTTTCTTCGCTGCATGGGTAATATAGCACGTTTCTCAAGTCAAAAGTTCATTTTGATGTCACTGCTGAACAGTTGAACTGTGTTGAGTATTGATTTAAGTTCAGTGGGGCTTTTCGCATACATTTTTAAGTCATTCATGTATAGTAGATGGTTTATCTTGCCATGTTGGCTTGAGATTTGATATCCCCGTTTTGTGTTTTGCAGGATTACTGTAGTGGAATTAATGTGATGTTGAACAGTAGTGGTGAAAGTGAGTCCCCCTTGAAGATTCCTCGTCTGATGTTGACTTCACCAATGTTCTCCCCATTTGCTGTTAGTACTGTTTTCCATTTTTGCATATTTACTTTCAAAAATGTACAGATATTTTTGCTGATTCCAAAGTTTTCCAGACAGGTGTTAATCCAGCTGTGGGGTAAAGAGTCAAATGCCTTCTTGTAATCAATCCATGCCATATTTAAATTCATATTATTATTATTATTATTGTTATTGTTGTTCTATTCGCACCATAAGGGAACTACACTTGCTAGGACCCAGGATGCAAGCCTTCTCTACCATGGTGCCTGCCTTACGGAACATTCTCTCTCCCAAAGTGAAGATGGCACTATCTCTACTTATTTTCCAGAAGTCCTTCAAGAACTGCTTTTGTTATCAGGCCTGGATGTGCTAAAAAAAGCTTGAGACGGTTTCAGTTGCTTGCTGCTGGAAAGGAGTTGCAGGTCTAGGTCACGCCCAGGGTGAGAAAAATCTCATACAGAAAACCTGACATTAGAAGTGTTTGGCCCCACCAGTGATCGTAGACGATGGCTGGAGGGTAGTTTCCTGACAGTTAGAACAATTAATCAGTGGAACGACTTGCCTCCAGAAGTTGTGGGTGCTCCATCACTGGAGATTTTTAAGAAGAGACTGGACAATCATTTGTCTGAAATAGTATAGGCTCTCCTGCTTGAGCAGGGCTTGGACTAGAAGACCTCAAAAATCCCTTCCAACTCTGTTATTCCATTATCCAATGTCCTGTATGTTTTTAAGATTTTTAAACATTTTAAACATGACCTTATTTGGACATATTTATTGTTTGTATCTTGTTATAAGCCACCGGGAGTCACTTTTTGTGAGATGGGCAGCCATATAAATTTGATTAAAAATTTAATTTTCCCCAAAATAAGACATCCCCTGATAATAAGCCCAATTGGGCTTTTGAGGCCAAGCGCTAATTTCAGGATTCAAAAAAAATATAAGACAGGTTCTTATTTTCGGGGAAACACGGTACTGGATCTTGTATTTCATGAAAAATCAGTGCATAATTCTTTATATAGTGTGTGCTTATGTTGTTCCATAAATTTACATCAAAAGTTTTCAAGATAAAAAAATCACTAGTCCTAAAAATAAAAACAAATCATCCTGTTTCTGCTGAACAAACTCAGACTCTTGTGCCAACATATACTTCCAAAATATGTCCCACCTTTTCCCGTCTTCTATATCAGATGCAACAAGAGGAAGAAAGGAAGGAAAGGTGGAGCGTCTCTAAACCATGAAATGGCATAGTGAATAAAGCAGAGGTTGTACTTTCCTCTTCACAGAAAATAATTTTCTTCAGTAAGGCAAACATATAGCTGTAGGCAATATTAAGGTTTACCTGGATACTCATAAATGAAATCACTACCAATTCTGAGTTATTTTATATGTTTATACCTTAAAAAAATGTTCTTATGCACACTGACATTCTGTCAAAAAAAGTAATTCTGTGTGTGTGTGTATGTATGTGTGTCAGAAAAATATTTTTAATAATTGAAAGGTTAGATTTACATTAATTTTTACATATTCTCAAATGCACACATATCAGAGTTTATAAGTATTAATAAAAATATCAAAGATAAAACTGAAAAATTCTCAAAATATAAATTAAATATATCCAGTTGTCTTTTTTATAGTAGTAGAAATGCCTGTAAGTGCAAAACACAAGTTATGTTTGTTAAAAGATAGTCAAATAATTCTCAGAACTGTTTAAAAATTGGTACTTTGGGATATGACTTCAGAACCTATTTCATAAGACTTTAGCAGCAATGATTCTGCATAGCTGGAAAGAATGTGATCTGAGTATCTTTCAAAAGAGAGTCCATGCCAGTGTATTTTCTTTTGGTCACTAAACAGTGTTTGGCTTTGGAAAGTATTTCGTGAAGATTATTTTTGTCTCCTTTTCCAACCATCTCTTTGTCTCTTTACACACACACACACACAATCCCAAACAGGGGTTACAACATTTATCTTAAGTGGAAAAAATGCTTTTCATGTTTAATGTAAATAGAGTTTTAAACCAGTAGAGCTAGAAATGAGGTGATGGTAATATTTAGAACCTCTTTTTTAACTATATCCCTGGAATTGGATTTCTTTTAGTATATCATGCACTAAAGGTGTAAGAAGAGTGTTTCACCTCACGTTATTGTGGAGGAGAATTTTTAAGTTCTCAAATGGATTATGACAGTGTAAACTAATTTCACTTACTGCTTTTCTCCCTCTAAAAAAAGAACTGAGTCGCATTTTCAGGTCTTCAAGATGGCCAGAGATATTATGTATTTCCTTTCTTTTACTGTAAAAATGCACTGTTATAGAAGTTTAATTCACGTTCAGTTACCCCAAAAACTGTTTCTGTTTTGTAGAATGATTATGAAACTTTTATCATTCTTAATAAATAGCACAGCGATCAGCAGACTGAAAAAACTGTCCACAAAATAGGCAGATAAAAGGTGGGATCTTATTTATGTCCACTCTTTTCCATTTTGTTACTTCATAATAAGCAGCAGTCTATTTTACATGTATTACTAAATATGGTATATAATGTGATATTTAGGAGGATTTTCCTGGTCACTAACATTTAAAAAGTACCTTTAAGACAAAATTGAGAATGTCGATTTTATTGTTGTAGAGGGCTACAACAATAAAAGTTGTACATTTTATTTAAATGTATATTTTCTACTTAAATGTAGAGTTTAGTAACAAACTATTTAGTAATGGGTTACTTTTTCAATAATAATTTTTATAATTTATGTTGTGGTTTTTTATTTTGCAAAAATATTTTTTTTAAAATATGGAAAAAGCCACTTATTTTTTCTAAATATAACTAAAAACACAGTCTTATACATATCTGCTATAAAGTAATTCCGCTTTAAGTAAAATCAAGATTTTTCCTAGATGAACAGTTTAAATTTGGATCAAATCCAAATACTTTATGCTTTTTGAATTCATGTTTTTACAATTTTAGGAGAAAAATATGTGTTGTACTTTCTATTTCTTTCCAACAGTGATTATTTTATGCTGGAAAATGTATTTTAGAATCCTAATAACAACCTTAGTAACTGCAAAATGTAATGCCTATTAAAATTTTGAATAACAAAAGATTTTTCTGTTTTGCAGGTAGGAAATGTTGAGATTTCTAGGTATCAAAATCTCCAAAGCAAAGTCCTTGCTAAGCAGTCACATGTTTTATTTCAGTCAGCAAAACAGTTCATTTTGATGAGTTACAAAAGCATGGAATATGAATGAAAAGGAATTATAAATTAATTCCTATAGTTGAAGCAGAAAAAATATTTAGAAAAATTAGATTTAAGACACTGAACTAATTACTACTTTCAGATATATCACCAGCATTATGTCAAAGGCACTCTGAAGAGCTGGGAAAACTGAGGACTAATAAAAAATGTTTTATATAATTTTCTCTTCTGTCTTCATTTTAAAGTCTAAATTTTACCACTTTTTTTGGCAAAATGCAAACAGACTGGACAGACCACATCCAATGGAACCATTAACGTTCATGTTAAATTTACATATAAAGATAAAGCAGCAAAGAAATAAATGTCTTATAAAATATCTGGCCTACCATCTATATGATACTATATGCTATCACTTCACCTCCTTTGGTCATTTAATGTTTGGATAAAGAGCCCAATTTCTTATTTAGTCTTACAAAGAGTTTCACTAAGCTTGCCAAAAGACTTGGGGGGGGGGGGGGACATTCCTTTTTTCAAAAAAACTTTTAACCCAAAAGACTTGGGGGGGGGGGAGACATTCCTTTGATCACAACAACTTTTAACATTTTGCATCCCTGTTATGATGAGTGCCCTTCCTATTCCCAAAAATGTGATGAAAGCCTAAAAGGATTTTTACATACAGTTCTCTTTTTTCTGAGATACTGATATTGTGGTATCTGTGCCTACAGTCATTGGATAGGCGAGCTCCACATCTCTAAAGATGATCCGCATCTGTTTTGAATTCGTACCCGATGCAAATATCTTAATGGGCAATTCTCTGTAATTTACTCTGATCGGAACTGAATCTTACAAACAGATAGACTTACCTTGGTCTTAGGAAAAGGGAAAACAATTTTTGTTGAAAATATAGGACTTGGCTAATATTTTTAAGAATTTTAAAAACATAACTTGAAAAGTTACTATTTTGAAGAGGAATAACTTGGTAATGTATTTTGTCACTGGAAAGGGGAATCAGAAACAGAAAGGAAAGCTTAGCCTGTAAGTCAAAATCCTACCACAATCCTGTGATCATGTGAAAATGGTACTACAGTATTGTAATAATATCAGGAAAAAGAAAAATGTCTCATATTTTAAACAAACGTGTAATATCTGGAAAAAATATTTTATTTCAACTTCTGGGCAACAAGGCCTCATGAGATTAATGAAGGTCTCAAAAGGCCTCATGAGATTAAATGAAGTTTTATTTAGCATATCCAGGATCAAACTTTATTAAAAACAAACACAGATTCTTTCTATTTGATGACACATTTTCATGCTATGTATTTTCATTACACTGATTACTACATTAATACAGTATTTATTTATGGAATTTATCCTGTTTAAAATAAAACTGCAGTATGGCTTTCAACATTCAAATAATAAATTAAAATGGCACTTTTAATAAAAATATTAATTTGCTTGTTTTTAAGATTTATAAGGCCACCCAACTCTAACAATGTAATTCTGGGTGGCGTACATCATAAAAACAAACAATAAATTAAAAAAAGTAACAATAAACAACATATAAATATAAAATACAAAATATAAAATGGCAACCACATACAAAACAAAAGGACCCCAAGACGTCCCCTGCTCAACTGATCACTAATGTTTACATACAGCTATATAACTAGAGTATATATGTATTTTGTTTTACTCAATTTTTAACATTAGAATTTATCAATAATGTAACTATCTTCCCAATGCATTTGCATCTTATTTCATATGTTAATTTATATAATAAACTAAATCACATAATGCTAAGAAATTATTTTTAAGCTATGCTCTCTCCCACCTTTCTTTTTACGTGTACACATAAAATAGTATGGTGGGTAATCCAGAATGCTAATTATGGCAAAACAAACAAAAGTAGTTACAGTGAGGAAATGTTTTTATTTGGAATCATCAAAAGTCACCATCTAGGAAGCTAGGTTTTCAAATATCCAGAAGGCTTCTTTGTGCTAAATTATAATACAAGGAGGATCTAAAGTTGTTTACTGAGACCCACTCCTGCGGTTTATAATAAAAGGTGTAGATTGCAAATGAAAGCCACAGTTGTATTCTGAATCAGTAGACTTAAACCTTATTTAAACAAAATACCTGCTACATCATGAGCACTAAGGGTCTTCCAAATTTGCTTTTACCTTCCAGTCCTTTATTGGAATGCAGTTATATGCCTCAACCTGTCATCTTATGTTCTAATCTGCTGTTGTATTAAAGCTACACTTCACTGTAACAAAAGTATTCTGGTTATTACTTTTTGTGGCTTTCCCCAGTGTCAAACTCCTCTATGCAATCTAATGCCAAATATATATTGCAGGACAGCAACCCTCAACACACAAATACACAAACACCCAATCCATATAGTTATATGTAGCCTGACCACAGAGAGTCAGATTCATAACTAATAGAAAACTCATTGCTTCCATTAAGTTCAGCCAAATATAAGAAATACTTATCAGCACAAGCATTCTGGTGTTTCTATTTCCATGAAAGTCATCAAATCAATGTTAATTTTTTCTCTCCCCCCCCCACCTTGCTTTTCCCCACTTTTCTCTTCCCTTCTCCCTTCCCTAACTTTCCTATTATTTACTTTTGTATTTTCTTTGTATGCTATATTATAAACTAATAAAAATTGTTTAAAAAAATCAATGTTAATATTCTTAGGATACTCACAAATAAAATACAAATTGTATATACATTGACTTATATGGTGGAAATTAATCACCATATAATCATATGCATGAAGGTTTTTTCTCTTAGACATTGAGTACCTTACCACTGAGTAAGGTTCAGTAGCTAGTGCAATCCATATTATTTAAAAGTTAATTTGAACAGATAGTAGAAGCCACAAATGTGTTTACAAAAGTCAAGTTACAATAGTCAACTTATACAAATCCAAAATAAAGCCACTTCATTTTTATCTGCAGTAGCAGTCTATAATCCCAGTCCATGTATTGCTTTATTTCATTTTTCAGATTTTAAAACCAACCATTAAAAGATATTCTCTTCTGTTTTCTTTTGCTCTCTGTCTCTCTAGGGTACAAAGAAATATTAAAACAATGTAAAATGATGAAGAAATGGGTAAGATCTTTCACTGTAAAAATTAAAGTAAGAAGAAAGAATACAGATTATTTGCATTTTTTTTAAAAAAAATGTGATTAGGGGAAATTGCCTAGAAAAGATCATGCTAAAGAGATAGATAAGAGAATGGGAGCTCAGAATGAGGATTGGTGAGCTCAGTGCAAGCTATACATAATCAACATATAAATTGCAGAAATAAATCTAAAAAACAAAAGACTGGACCAAAGAAACTGAAAATAAATAAACTGCATCATTGCTCCTAAAAGTAGTGGCACTCCAGATGGGACATCTTAGGACAGTGATGGCAAACCTTTTTTGGTTCGCGTGGCAAAAAGGGGGCGGGGGGCACGCATGCGTGTGGCCACACCCATAATTCCATGCGGGCCCCCACACGCATGCGTGCGTGACACCCCCCCCCGCTCCCGGCACGCGATGGCACGCCCGTTTTTCGCTCTCAGCAGGCTTCAGAGCCTTTCTAGGAGCCTGGGGAGGATGAAAATGGCCTTCCCCACTCCCCTGGAGGCAGAAAATGGCCCTTTTGCCAACTTGCAGTTGGACCGGAGGTCCTGTTTGTTTGCTCTCCCCAGGCTTCAGAGCCTTTCTAGGAGCCTAGGGAGGGCAAAAACGGCCTCCCCCCCCGGAGGCCCTCTGGAGGCCAGAAACGTTCCATTTGCCAACGCCCGTTTTTCGCTCTCAGCATGCTTCAGAGCTTTTCTAGGAGCCTGGGGAGGACGAAAATGGCCTTCCCCACCCCCCTGGAGGCAGAAAATGGCCCTTTTGCCAACTTCCAGTTGGACTGGAAGTCCCGTTTTTTTTGCTCTCCCCAGGCTTCAGAGACTTTCTAGGAGCCTGGGGAGGGCAAAAACGGCTTTCCCCCCCCCCCGGAGGCCCTCCGGAGGCCAGAAATGGCCAGTTTCAAGTTGGGCCGTTTTCGCCCTCCCCAGGCTCCTAGAAAGGCTCTGAAGCCTGGGGAGAGCAAAAAAACGGGACTTCCGGTCCAACCGGAAGTCAGCAAATGGAACGTTTCTGGCCTCCGGAGGACCTCCGGGGGGGGGAGGCTGATTTTGCCCTCCCCAGGCTCCTAGAAAGGCTCTGGAGCTTGGGGAGAGCAAAAAACGGGCCTTCCCCATCCCCTCCAGAGGCTGAAAATAGCCTGTTTCCTGACTCCCAGTGGCCCAGAAGGCCCGAAAATCAGCTGGCCGGCACGCGCATGCGCGCCGGACCTGAGCTCACGTGCCCACCGATATGGCTCCGCGTGCCACTTGTGGCACGCGTGCCATAGGTTCGCCATCACGGTCTTAGGACTTTGTCTCCATATGAGTTCTCAAACTTAAATCACAATCTGAAGCTATTTTAGCCATAGTTTTAATGGTTAATGGTTAGTAGTAGCCTCAACAGAATAAATACATTTGGATTGAGACCACGGTATGAATGAAAGCATTATGTCACAGCTTTGATTAATAAGGCCAAAATGAGATTCAGAGGAAGCATCGGACTAGAACTAAGAACTGAAGGAGCTGTGTTGTTTCTTGGGATTGGGCCACTGCTCACCATAGGTGTTGTGTCATCAAAGGAAAGCATGTGTTTGGCTTAAGGCATTCCTAAAAGATGTTTTCTGCACATTGACTCACATGCTCAATCACATTCTGCCCTTCAAAACTGGATCCTTGCACAGCCCTATTCAGCATAGAATAGTGTGAAAATAGTGAAACAGAAATTGAAATAGAACAGAATAGAAATAGAAAATAATAGAAATAGTGAAACCCAAAGGAGCTTTTTCAGGAGGCAACTGAACTTTGTTTTTTGTTTGAAGACATTTCGCTTCTCATACAAGAAGCTTCTTCAGCTCTGACAGGATAGTGGGGAATGGAATGGAAGCACCTTTGGAACAACCATGACCTGGATGACTGAGAATCTCTACAGACTTTTAGAAATAGTGAAACATAGAAAATGTATCATAGCCATTCCGAAATGGGAATGTCAGTCACTTGAAGTAGAATGACTTCTACTGTGAATGTTAGATTTTAAAAGACAGCTTTGGGTTAGCAGGACAATCCTACAGAAATATAAAGGCTATCATTTGTATTCCTGGCCTGGCCTTTTACTCTCATCCAGTCATGTAAGACATTCTACTTCAAGGGCTAGTCATTACAGACTTGTGTATTTCAAAACAGAAATAGTAAGATTAAATATTCCTTTCTCTACCCATATTTTGAATTCACACAAACTATATATTGCTTTTAAACCCTTTAAACTATTGGGGGGGGGGGTTGATAATGGAGCAGCTGCTTTTCGTGAACAAATGGCAGGAATACTTCTTGTGCATCTGGTATACACATGTTTTTTAACTGTGCTCTGTGTCAGTAATTAACTGTTATGTTTATTTTATTTTATTTTTTGCAAGTCTTTTTAGTATTTTTTCTTATGGATATAATCTCTACATATAATCAAATGTGTGAAGACAAGCTCAGTTAAAGTGAACCAATTTTTTGGTCTAAATTGGCCCATATATTAAAGGAAAGGGGCGTTGGTCCTACCTGATACGCTCCTTCTCATAGTAGGGGAAGATTATCCAGGAATGGGTAGTAACTCTGCTTCTCTGCCTGGAGACTGAGTCATCTTTTTGGCCACACCTTCTCTGACTGGTTCCTTCCCAGTTCAACGAAGGCGTAGTGATGACATTTGTATCCTGCGAAAACAGTAGCCCCTCCCGGACTATGGACCAGACGGTCCCTTAGGGTGGGGCTGGATAATCTTCCCCTACTATGAGAAGGAGCGTATCAGGTAGGACCAACGCCCCTTCTCCATAGTGAAGATATCCAGGAATGGGACTTACCAAAGCCGGTCAGTCTTGTGGGTGGGGAGCAGTCTGGTCCCTAGTCCCCTGCTCCATGTGGACCCTCTGAAGGACTCGCCTGCCAAAGGCCGCCTCTGCTGAATCGTAGGTGTCCAACTTGTAATGATGGATGAACGGAGACGGAGAGGACCAGGTCGCCGCTCGACAGACCTCCTCTATAGAGGCCTGTGTCGCCCATGCCGCTGTCGTGGCTGCGCTTCTGGTGGAATGGGCCGTGATATTCTGAGGCCTTGGAAGAGCCTGGAGGTCGTAGGCTTTGCCTATACATGCCCGGATCCACCGTCCCACAGTCGATGGACTGGCCTTGGTATCCATAGAGGAAGGCTGGAAAGAGATACATAGGGACTTCGTCCTCCGAAAGGAGGAAGTCCTTTTGGTGTAAACACGGAGAGCCCTTCTGACATCCAAGGTGTGCCACTTCTGCTCAAGGGCATGAGTAGGCCCCTGACAGAAGTTTGGCAGTATTACTTCCTGGGCCCGATGGAACCAGGAATTCACTTTGGGAATGAAGGAGGGATCCAGTCTTAACACCACCCTGTCAGGGTGAAAGATACATAGTCTTCCCTCACTGAGAGGGCAGCTAGTTCCAATATCCTTCTGGCCGATGTGATGGCCACCAGGAACCCCACCTTGTATATCAGAAAGCGCAAGCTCGTAGTTCTTAAAGGTTCAAAGGGACCCCCTGTGAGAGCACGCAACACCCTTGACAGGTCCCAAGTGAGGTACCTGTGTACCACTGGTGGTTTTAAGTTCGTTGTGCCCCTGAGGAATCGACAGACCATGGGATGTTGGGAAAGGGATTCCCTCGCTCCATATGACAGGACCGAAGACAGGGCAGCCACCTGTCTGCGAATGGTGTTAGGTGTCAGACCCTTGTCGAGTCCATCCTGGAGAAACTCCAGGGCTTGAGCCACTGACACCGAATAAGGGTCAATGTCTGTGCTGGAGCACCAGCTGCAAAAGGTAGTCCAGGTTGCATTGTAAATCCTGTTGGTGGAAGGCCTCCGTGAATATTGTTCTGATCACCCTGGAGGAGAAACTGTCCTGACTCAGGACTCTCCGCTCAAACGCCAGGTGGTCAGCTGGAACCATTGTGGGTCCGGATGGACCAAGGCCCCCTGGCTGAGGGAGATTCTGTCCTGAGGAATCCTCCAGGGTCTCCTGGGCCAATAAGGGGCCAGCAAAACTATCTGGCCCCTCTCCTCCAGTACCTTTCTGACCACCCCCGGAATTAGAGGGAGGGGGGAAAGGCATAAAGGAGTCCCTGGGGCCATGGACTGCGGAGGACGTCGGTTCCCTCTGCCCCTGGTGCCGGGTACTGGGAAAAGAACCTGGGCAGCTGGCTGTTGTCTGGGGTGGCAAAAAGGTCCAGGACTGGAGAGCCGAAGCATCTTGTCAGTTCCAGGAACAATGCTGGGTGCAGGCGCCACTCTGACTGGTCCACTGTGGTCCCGCTGAGCCAGTCCGCCTGTACATTGCTCACCCCTGAGATATCATCTGCCTTGAGGGACAGAAGGTGTCTCTCTGCCCATAGGCCCAGTGACTCCACCTCCTGCATGAGGGACCTGGAGTGGGTACCCCCCTGATGGTTTATGTGAGCCTTGGCAGATACATTGTCCGTCAAGATTAAGACGTGGTGTCCAGCTACAGAGTCCTGAAATCTCCGTAGCACCAAATGTGCAGCCCTTAACTCCATCCAATTGATGTTGTGGGTCAAGTCTGTTTGAATCCACTGACCCTGAGCTATCAATGACCTGAAATGGGCCCCCCAGCCAAATAGATTGGCGTCTGTCATGATGGTAAATCGTCTGGGCGTCTTGAATGAATATCCCCTGGCCAATGGCCTGGGACATCCACCATCGGAGTGACTGCAGAACCTGTTGAGGAACCCAGACTCTGATTGGCGAGTTGCTCCTGCCAGACCTCTGGTAAGGCAGGAGAAACCACTGGAGAGTCCTGGTGTGAAGATGAGTCCATGGTACAATAGCTATGCATGATACCATCTTTCCCAGGAGCTGCGACAGTAGAGCCAGGGAAACTACTCCTTCGTCCAGGATGTGCTTTGCCAATGCCTACAGGCTGGACTGTCTTTCCGGGGAAAGATATACCACGCACACCGAAGAGTCTATGACTGCCCCCAAGTGAAGCAATCTGGTGGTAGGAAAAAGATGGCTCTTCTCAACATTAATTGAGAAGCCATGTTCCTGAAGCACCTGAATGGTTATTCATAGATCCTCCCTGGCCTGAGGGCCGGAAGAAGACTGAATTAAAATGTCATCCAGATAACACTGCAGCCGTACTGGGATTGCCCTAAGATAGGCCGTCAAGGCCACCAAGAGCTTAGTAAAAGTCCGGGGAGCTGACGAAAGGCCGAATGGCATGGCCTTATATTGAAAATGTCTGTCGGCATAGCAGAAACGAAGGAAACGTCGGTGGTCTGGCAAGACAAGGATGTGTAAGTATGCCTCTGTTAGGTCAATAGAGGAAGTCGCCCTCCCAAATACCCTCCAGAATAGAACTGAGGGAGTGCATTTTAAAACGCTTGTACGTGAGGTATTTGTTCAGTCACTTGAGATCCAGCCCCCCAAGCTCTTTGGTGCCTCCAGCCCCCCAAGCTCTTTGAGGCCATGAATAGGATAGAATAAAATCCCTGCCCTTGCTGGTCCAGATGGACCGGTTAAATGGCCTGAATGTCCAGCAGATGCTGAATAGCTGAGTCCATCAGGCCACGTTTAGTCGTGTCCCTTGACACTGGACATCTTATGAAGAAACTCAGGGGAGGGGCCAGGAACTCAAGAGACAGACCGAACCTCACGGTATTAATGACCCAAGCGTCAGATGTCGTAGCCTCCCATTGTTGGGCAAAAAGACATAAGTGGCCTCCAATGGGAGCGTCAGTCCTATCTTTAGCGGGACCAACGAAAGGGACGACTTCCCGAACCCTGAAAGGGGCGCTTACCTTGCAGTTGCTGCCTGCTCCTAAAGCCAGACCTATCCGGTTGCCTTCCTTGTATGCCCAGAAATGGTCTTTGGGGTTGGTTGAACTCCAACCCTGACTCTGAGGCTCGAAAGGACTGCTTCCGAGGGTAAGGTGAGTAACGCCGTTCACCCCGTAGATATAAGGGCGGCATGGTCTTGCCCCTGTCCTTGGTGTCTACCAAGACAGGGTCCAGAGCTTCTCCAAAGAGACTAGAGCCCTTGAATGGAGCGGATGCCAATTTCCATTTACTCTTGACGTCCGCCTGCCAATGGCGAAGCCATAACAGGCGACGAGTCGTCACAGAGGAAGCAATTGATCGTGACGCATACTTTGCTGCATTTAGAGTGGCATCTGATGTAAACTCAGCAGCAGCTATTAACTTGCTAAGATCCTGATGGGATCGCGCATCCTCAGGAGGGATCCTCGCGTGCATCTGACGTAGCCAGAGCAAGGAGGTCCAAGTGAAGAAGGATGCCGCTGTTGAGGCCTTAACAGCCCAGGCAGCCGCCTGGTGTGCCCTGCGTAGAGCCATCTCAGCTCTTTTGTCCTCTGGCTTAAGATTGTCGATAGCATCTGTAGCCAATGGGGAGGCAGAAGTCAAAGCTGCCACCGGGGCATCCACCGCTGGAGTTTGCAGCAGGTCTGTGAGGTCTGAGGCAACGTTATACACCCTCTGTTCAGTGCCCGTGGGAGAGGGTCCCGTCCCAGGGGTGGCCCACTGCCTCTGAACAGTGTCTAGAAAAAGCTTGGGCGATGGCACAATCTCACTCTGAATAGTGGGTTCGGCAAAGAGCATCTGGTTAGAGTCCAATGGCTCCACGGATGCCTCTGAGCTGGGATCAGGACCAAGGTTGGCTGTTGCCTTGGCCTTGCGAAGTAGGGTCTTAAAAAGGTCAGGACGAAATAAAGGGCGAGGAGTCAGGGGCTGTACCCTCATCGTCAGACCAGGTTAGTAACTGGTCCTCCCCTTCTGAGGAATCCCCACTCTGACTGCTAGGACCCTGAGGGGGGAGATTCTGGGCCTGCATCCATGTGTCCTGAGGCATAGGTGCCAAGGTAGGAGCCTGGAATTGCTGAAAACTGTGGGGTAGCAATGAAGGGAGGCACCCCTGTTGCAAACCTGTTGCAATGCCCTGCGAAATAGCCTGGGCAATTAAAGACTTTAGCTGGTCAGACAGCTCTGTCTCAGGCACCTCTCCAGCACGGAGCCCAGCCACTGTGGGCGTGAGCGTGGCCTCAGGTGTGGATCTGGCACTACATGTCTGATATGACCCACTCTGACCTGTGACAGACATATTAGAAGTTGCGATAGGAACAGGTCCTGATCTGGCAAGATCGTCTGCTGAAACTTGGGGAAATTGCTCCCCAGCGCTCTCTGGTGACCAGTTGCGATGACAGGCTGGCTGAAAGGAACCAGACATTGGGATTCACTAGTGAGTAAGCAAGATTTGTGTCATGGTATCATTGCACATACCACTTCCCTTTTCAATCATGAGGGCTAGTTGTGAACACCTCTATCTATTGAACTGTCTGCCAAATCTTGGACTAAACTAGAGAAATGACCATAAATTTTATTAATTTTAGCAGTTAAAACCCTGTAGTTCTAAATAATACATTACTGTAGAACAGGGGTGTCAAACTCAAGGCCCACGGGCCAGTTCCGGCCCACGGGGCTGGCCTGGAAATAGCAAAGTCTGGCCCGCAGTGCCTCCGCTAGCAAAAATGGGGTGCAGGAGGCCACACGCGGCCCCCCACACCCCGTTTTGGCTGGCAGGGTACTGCAGGAGGCATCCATCCCGTCTCCACCCCCACCAGCCAGTCCGCGAAGGACAACTACAATATTGATCCGGCTCTCGAAGAAATCTAGTTTGACACCCCTGCTTTAGACCAATGTAGCTAAAAATGAAGATAAAGACTGTATTTTAGATCAGCTGTCTTGGAATCATGTGAAATTTGAGATCCCTAGGAACATTACCCTCCCCACTTTTCTTATAACATAAAATTTCTATTGTTCAATTATTTTTTTCTTTATAGAGAGAATTGTACTGAACTATTAATGTACAGAATTGATGTATGATCAAACCCAATGTACACTTTGATTTGCTTGATTTCATCTATAAGTCTCACACACAGAATTTATCTTGAGCTATAAAATATAAGACAAAGTACTGTCAAAGCCAAACTTGATGGCATGAATGATGAGATTGCTCTAAATGGAAAATCTTTTGTAAAACTCCTTAGTGTTTTATGGTCAATTTATAGAATTCAGTTTTTTCTTGCTAGTCCATATTCTCAATCTTGAGTTTATTTCCACATTGTAAATATTCACATAGATGTCTGGCTATATTAAATATCAGATTACATTGCAGAGGATAAAAGATTGTTTTAAAAAGTAAGAAACTTGAAGAGATACATCTGGTTCCAAAGAACAAAGCTGATTGACTTGAATCAATTCATCCACACATAACATTTTTAAGCACTCAATGTAGCAAATGTCACTGAAACAACTGAGTCTGGAATGGCGCAGGAACGGGCAAATTCTCCTAACCGCCAAAACTGCACTTTCAGAACTATTAATGTTGCTTTAACAGATCATCACTTTACCCAAAAAGAAAAGAGAGGGAGAGATGACAAAAGCTCAGCAGCATGTTTTGATTTTTCTTAAATTTCATTTCATAGTCATTATATAAAAATCATTCACAGGTGTTTCACAGTGCATGTGAATATGTACCATGTTCACTAGTAAGTCTCACTGAGTCAAATGAATATAATCTCTGCATTTCAAGAATTGCACTCTTAAAAAGCTTGTCACTTCTACTTTTAAAAAACTGCACTCATTTTCCTACTTCCTCAAAAAGTCCACATATATAGAGTTAATTTCATATTTTATTCAATTCAATTCAATTCAAACCTTTATTGTCAGAGTACAACGTGTGTACAATGAGATTGGCTGAGCCTCCTTTCGTGCACTCCCCCAACCCAATACAACTCACAGTGAAAGACACAAAATCCCTGACCCAGGGAATCCTATTAACAAACACACAATCCTACTACTCCATGTGAGCTTATTGCACATCACGCCACCCCGCAAGTCAATCACACTATGTTGTTGTGAAGTTATTTTCCATTCAGAAGTCTGACAGCCCACGGATAAAAACTGTTCTTCAGCCTGTTTGTACTGTTTGCCTATGCTTCTATGTCTCCTTCCCGATGGCAAGAGAATAAAGAAGTGCTGACCAGGGTGTGAGTCGTCCCGGAGGATTTTCCTCACTCTTCTAAGGCAGCGAGCCCTAGTGATGTTGTCTAGTGGTATCAGGGGACAGGCCACGATGTTTTGTGCTGTGCTCACCACCCTCTGTAATGTCTTTTTATCCGTGGCTGTCAAGCCGGCATACCACATCGTAATGCAATGAGTGAGGACGCTTTCTATTGTGGACCGGTAAAAGGAGGTCATCAGTTGTTCCACTTTGTTTTTTCGCAAAACCCTGAGGAAGTGGAGTCACTGTTGGGCCTTTCTGGCCACCTGGGTCGTGTTGATTTTCCAGGTGAGATCTTCGCTGAGGTAGACTCCCAGGAATTTAAAGGAGGAAACTCTCCCCACACAGCCCCCCTCGATGTAAAGTGGGGCAGGTTCCTCTCTCTTCTTCCGGAAGTCTAACACCATCTCCTTTGTCTTGCTGATGTTCAGGTACAGGTTGTTTTCCAAGCACCATGTGGATAATTTTTGAACCTCCCCCCCTGTACACTGTTTCGTCTCCGCCTGTAATAAGACCCAGTATCATCTGCGAACTTAATGATCACAGTGGATTATCCACTGAAAACAGTCTTTAACGTAACAGCATAAGCAGAGGCGGTCACCAAGAGTCAAACTCAACCACAAGACATTTTTTACATTGAAATATCAAATATGAAAATATTTTCCAGGACTGGATGATTGTAAAGAAAATTAAGTTCAGCCGATCATTAAGAATGCAAAACTCACTGCAAATATATGTGATCTGTCTATATTGAATTCTACAAATGGATGTATCATTAAGAAAATACTTAAGAGCCTTAGAGCAAGCTCACCAATGCAACTAAACCATAATGCTTGAATACAAGATGATTCAATTAGTTGCAGAGAAATCAATGGAATTCTAACATAAATGGTTTAGGAAATAAGGTAGTTGGGAGGCAGCATTCAAAAGCAGTGACTGTGAAGCGCAAATTTTCAAAGTCTTACCACAAATTATACCAGATAAACCCCCTGAACAACTGGGGAATCAGGTTCCAAATTTACATTTAAAATTTAGTTTTGAAATGTTAGAAAAGGGGTGTTGGTCTTACCTGATACGCCTCTTCTCAACAGGAGGAGCCATCATTCAGGATGGGTTGTCCTCATCCACTCAGAATGAGGACCGAGTCTGTAACTTTTTGCTGGGTCCGCCCTCCTATGACCCAGATCCGGCGAGAACGAAGAACAGACTTGACGTGGACCGAATTAGATACAGTCAATGGAAACAGAACTCCCCTCCTGTAACCGCCAAAAAAGAAGAGGGCGGAAGCTGGCTAGCAGAAAAAGAGTTCATCAAAACCAAACAGGCAACCAGGCCAGAGTCCGGCAACCAGTGCAAAAGGAAGCTTGGACACATGCAGGGCGGGACTGAATGATGGCTCCTCCTGTTGAGAAGCGTATCAGGTAAGACCAACGCCCCTTCTCCAACGTGGGAGGAGCCATCATTCAGGATGGGACCTACCAAAGCATGAGAGTCCCCAGGGAGGGCAGGTCCAAGCCCCTGTCACAGAGACTCCCCTAAAACTTGTTGAAGAACCCTCCGACCGAAGGCTGCGTCAGCCGACGCAAATTTGTCGATTTTATAGTGTCTGATGAAGGGCGAAGGGGAAGTCCAGGTGGCCGCACGACACACCTCCGCCAGAGGAGCTTGGGTCGCCCAGGCAGCAGATGTAGCCGCACTCCGAGTAGAGTGGGCCGTAATCCCCGAGGGTCGTGGCAACCCAGCCGCCTCGTAGGCCTTGGCAATGGTGCCACGAATCCAGCGCCCGATGGACATAGCGAACACCTTCCGCCCTAGAAAGTGAGGCAAAAAGGCCACGAACAGAGCCTCCATCCTGCGAAAGCCGCAAGTGCGGTCAATGTAGATGCCGACCGCCCGACGGACGTCCAGGATGTGCCAGACCTTCTCCAAAGGATGTGAAGGGTTCGAACAGAAGCTTGGTAATACTAGCTCCTGAGCCCGGTGAAAGAGAGAGTTAACTTTCGGAACAAACAAGGGATCCAGACGAAGAACAACACGGTCCGAGCGGAAAATACATAAGTCCTTACAGACCGACAGAGCCGAAAGCTCGGAAATCCTGCGAGCCGAGGTGATCGCAATCAGGAAGGCCACCTTGTAGGAAAGGTAACGCAGGGAAGTCGAACGAAGAGGTTCGTAGGGAGCCGTCGTGAGAGACTGTAACACTCTAGGGAGATCCCAGGTAGGGTAACGGTGCACAACGGGAGGCCGTAGGTTGGATGCCCCCCACAAGAAACGACAAACCGTCGGGAGCTGGCCCAGCGAATCCACCTGAGTGCAGGAAAGGACCGACGACAAGGCCGCCACTTGGCGTCGAAGGATATTAGGAGAAAGACCCATGTCCAGACCCTGCTGGAGGAACTTCAGCACCTTGGGCAGGGGAATATTAGTGGGCGAGAGGCCCTCGGAGGCGCACCAGGAACAGAAGGACTTCCAGGTGGATGCATATATGCGTTCGGTGGAAGGGCGACGCGAAGCCTGAATCGTTAGGATTACATCTGGGTTGTAATCCTGCTGCCTTAGAGCACCCCACTCAACCGCCAGGCGGTTAGTCGGAACCACTGGGGATCCGGGTGCGTCAGCGGTCCCTGAGTGAGCAATGTCTCCGTGGCGGGAATCGTCCACGGCGACTCCACGGACAGAGACTTCAGGTCCGCGAACCAGGGCCTCCTTGGCCAATGAGGCGCCAAAAGGATGACCTCTGCCCGATGCTCCAGGACCTTCCTGATGACCTGCGGCAAGATCACCAGTGGCGGGAAGGCGTAGAGAAGGCCCGGCGGCCACTGCGTCCGGAGCGCATTCACCCCTTCCACTCCCGGGGAAGGAAACCGAGAGAAGAACCTCGGGATCTGCCTGTTCTCTGGGGTGGCGAACAAGTCCAACTGCAGGAGACCGAAGCGGCTCACGATGGACCGGAAGAGGGCAGGATGCAGGCGCCACTCTGCATGATCTATCTCCGATCGGCTCAGCCAGTCCGCCTGGGTATTGGAAACCCCGGAGATGTGGTCCGCAGAGACGGAGAGGAGATGACGCTCCGCCCACAGGCCGAGTTTGAGAGCCTCCCTCATGAGGGTGCGCGACCGGGTGCCCCCCTGCCTGTTGACATGAGCCTTGGCCGACGTGTTGTCCATGAGGACTACGACGTGACGGCCCGCCAAGGAGCCTCTGAAATTCTTGAGGGCCAAGAAGACCGCCCAAAGCTCCAGCAAGTTGATGGAAGCCGTCGATTCCAGTTGAGACCAACGATCCTGAGCCAGCTGGCCATCGGAGTGGGCGCCCCAGCCGGACAGACTGGCGTCCGTCGTCACAACCACGCTGGGGGGCTCGCGGATCAGGCACCCCTGAGCAAGAGCCGGAGACCGCCACCACGTGAGGGACCGGAGGACTGCAGAAGGGAGCAGGACCTGGGACAGTGAGGTGCTGCGGCCCATCTTCTGGAAAGGTAAGAGGAACCATTGAAGATCCCTAGAGTGTAGGCGTGCCCCACAGAAGGGAACACAAAATGGGACAGAGAGGTGCCGCGGCCTGCCTTCTGGAAAGGTAAGAGGAACCATTGAAGATCCCTAGAGTGTAGGCGTGCCCAAGGGCTGATAGAAATACAGGAGATCATCTTCCCCAGGAGAGTGGACAGGAGGGCCAGAGAAGCCCTGCGATCGCGCTGTATCTGGGAAACTAACTGTTTAATGCTATCCCGTCTCTCCTGGGAGAGAAAAACCCTACACTCCAAGGTATCGACAATGGCTCCCAGGTGAGGAAGGGTAGTGGTAGGATCAAGGTGGCTTTTCTCCAAGTTCATGGAGAACCCATGCAGTTCTAGCGTGGAGATCGCTACCTGGAGATGGCGCCTCGCGAGGTGTTCAGAGGATGCCTGGACTAAAATATTGTCCAGGTAGCATTGGATTCTCACTGGCAAGGACCTGAGGTGGGCAGCCACTGTAGCTAGGAGCTTAGTAAAGACCCTAGGGGCCGAGGAAAGGCCAAAGGGAAGGGCCCTATACTGGAAGTGCCCACCTGCATAGCAGAACTGAAGGTACTGCCGATGGTCATGGTTGATTGGTACATGCAGGTAGGCCTCCGTTAGGTCAAGAGATGCCAGAAAGTCGCCCCTCCGGATGCCCCCTAGCATAGACTGCAGGGAATGCATCTTGAACCGCCTATACTTAACATAGCGGTTCAGACACTTGAGGTCCAGAATTGCTCTGTATCCCCCCCGAGGCTTTGGGAACGACAAATAGAATGGAGTAGTGTCCCTGCCCTTGCTGGTCCAAGGGGACCTGCTGGATGGCACGAATTTCAAGCAGGTGCTGGACCGCCTCGTCCATAAGTGCCTTCTTGGAAGGCACCCTGGAAGTGGGACATCGAACGAAAAACCTCGGGGGGAAGGAGAGGAACTCTAGCCTGAGGAGATGGTATCCAGGACGCACCTATCCTGAGTAGTCTGTTCCCAAGTCTGAAAGAAATGGGACAGAGGGCCCCCAATAGGATGAGAAGCGAGAGAGCTAACGGGAGCGCCTGAAGGGACGACCCCCCCTCCGCCACGAGCGGGGCGTTTAAACTGCCTCCCCCTCCCGGACCTGTCGAACTGCTGCCGCTGTCGATATCCGGACTGACCTGAGGCCCGGGGGAAGTTGAAGGCCTGGTCCGCGGTCCGAAAGGGCCGCCTTTGATAGGGGGATGACTGGGAATAATCCCTCCTGGAGAGAGAAGGCAAGATTTTCCTCTTGTCCCTGGTTTCAACCACAATGGGATCAAGAGCCTGACCAAATAAGGATTGCCCCTGGAACGGAGCCGACGCTAGGCGCCATTTGTGGCGTGCGTCAACTGGCCACTGTCGGAGCCAGTGCATACGCCTTGCCACCACGGCCGACGCCATGGCCTTTGAGGCAAATCGAGAAGCATGGAGGGATGCATCCGCCGTGAATTGTGATGCCGCAAAGACCTTGTTGAGGTCTTGGTGGGCCTGCACGTTGGAGGACGGGATCTGCTCCTGAAGCAGCCGAAGCCAAATCAGGGAGGACCTGGCGAAGAAGGATGCCGAAGATGAGGCCCTGATGGCCCAGGCCGCGGCTTGGTGAGCCCTGATGAGGGCCTGCTCAGTACGCCTGTCCTCGGGGCAGAGCAACTCCTCGGGTTCGCCCGGCAAAGCCGTGGAAGAATGAAGGGCCAGGAACGGCGTGTCCACTCGAGGGACCTCCAGCAGAGAAGCCATCTCAGGAGCAATATTAAAATGCTTGCAGTCCAGGGACGAAGCCGTCGGGGCCGAAGCAGGGGCCTGCCATTGCCGCTGGATGTTGTCAATGAATAGAGGAGGAGCGGGCACAAAGTCCACCTCAGGAGCAACTTCCGTGAACAGCGGGTCAAATTGATGTCCGGAGGCGCTCGCCGTAGATGTAGATGGGCAATCCAGATCCGCAGCAGAACGAGCCTTATACAGCAGAGATTTAAAGAGCGCCAGTGGGAACAGTGCGGAGGATACTTGCTGTTCCTGAGGCACGTCCTCATCCTCCGACAGGGCGTATTCCCCACTGTCAAAATCAAGCGCCTCCTCACAGTCCTCGAGATCAGAGTCACCTGGGTGATGGTCGAGGCTAGCACGGTGGGTGCCTACACCTGGGCGATGCGTATCTGCACAGTGCGAAAAGGAAGTAGCACCGCCCACCGATTGCATGCACGCCCCTATGCCCTGCTGTACTGCCGCCGCCAGCATGGACTTCCAGGAGGCCTGGTCCATTGGAAAATGCATGGCGGGAGCCCCTGAGACCTGGATAGGAGCTTGTGGCAGGGGCCCAAGTAGATCAGGCTGGTCCCCACGCTGCTGATGGATGGTTGGCCTGGGGAGGCCGGAATCCGCCCAGGGGTCCGTGGAGGCCCGGAAGAGGCCCGCTTTATCCAGGGACAAGTCGGTGGTCGAGGTACGAGACCCCTGTTCTCCTGCCTCATTCCCAGGCGTGGCCCCAACAGGAGCAGATCGCTCCTCTGCTCGGGAACAAAGCTGCTGCAGAACTTTGTCGCGACAGCATTCCGCTTGCTCTGTGGCCTTGGAAGCACGGTCAGAGCACGAAATAGAGGCCTCACCATGCCGGGTGCAGACAGACATAACATCATCCTCTGGAATGGGCCTGTCCGTCTTATGACGTCGTTTGCCCCCGGCTTTTTCCGCCTGGCGTTGCGCCATGCCTATCTAGGAAGGCCAGAAACAAATTGCCAACTGACCTCCTCGGCTGGTGGGCCAATCAAAGGGCCGCCCTAACACTGCGCAGGGCCAAGGCCCTTGAGAGAGGTTGTACAAAATGGCCGATGTGCCTGGAACAGACAAAATAGCCTCCTCGCTGGGCCCGGTAAAATGGAGGCCTTTTCGCTAGGCCCGAAGCCAGCCACGTGAAAGAGCGTAGTGTGGAAGGCAACAATCGAGCTTGAGAGGCCAGAAGTACGGCTGCCAGAGACGCAGGGCTCAAAGCCGCTCCTGGGCAGACCACAGGGCCACACGAGCCGAGGCTCTAGCGTTCTTGCCGGCCCGAAAATGGCGCTCGTCAGAAAACCCGGGCCCACGCGAGCCGAAGCTCTAGCGCTCTGATAACGTCCGAATATGGGAGGGGGAATTCCTGGCCTCCCGGCCCGATGTAATCGAAGTTCCAGCAGACCCCCAATGAAGCCGATCACCAGGCTTGGGGCTGAGGGGGGAAACTGCCGATTCACGCGAGCCGAGGCTCTAGCGCAGGAGGCCTGGAGGCCACGCTATGCGAGCCGAAACTCGAGCGCAGCGAACAGCTGTAGAGCGCGCTGCGGCGGGGATGAAAGCAAAGCCGCCCTGTAGCCGCAGCACAGCTGATTACGCGGCAATCGGACTTTCGGGCGAAGTCCAGGCACCGTCCGCTGCAGCGACAGGAGCCCAAGGCTCGACTGCCAGCAAAGGTATCCAAAGGGAAAATCCACTTACGAAGTCAAACAGTCCGTGTCAAAGTCCGATACGAGTAGAAAAAGCCAGAGCCGTAATCCAGAAGCCAAGTCAAAAACACAAGTCCGAGATCAAGTTGAAGGAGCCAGCAAACAGGAGGGGAGAAAAAAGGTCCATGTCTGTCCTCTCTGAGGACCGAGTCGGATCTGGGTCATAGGAGGGCAGACTCAGCAAAAAGTTACAGACTCGGTCCTCATTCTGAGTGGACGAGGACAACCCATCCTGAATTATGGCTCCTCCCACGTTGGAGAATGTCATGGGCCCTGATATCTTTGATACTTCAAAATTTTATTCTAAATCCACTGAACTGAAAACAAGTTCAAATTGTATAAAGGAAAAAAAATGTTAACCATTTCCTGTACATTTTAGACTATATAACACTTCATAAAATCCCATTGGTTGTCTCTATAAATGGTTATTCAACACCTGACCGAGTTGAACACATACATATAATTGCATACATACAAATACATAATAGGATTATGCACACACATACACACACATAAAATTATTTTTTAAGCAACCTTATGGCATGAAAATAAATTTAATGAATAAATAAAAATAATACTTTCATATGGAGTATAAATGTTCAACAGAACTGAAGAAACTTCTTGGATAAAAAGCGAAACGGCTTCAAGGAAAAACAAAGTCCAGTTGCCTTTTGAAAAAGCATATTTGGGACAACCATGACCTGGATGACTGAGAATCTCCACAGACAAATGTTCAATACTTTCAAAGTAATTTTGCTAAAGCAATGGAATATCTTAAATTGTATATACTGTTTTATGTTTCAATATTTTATTTCTACACCACTCAGTCCCTCTGTGAGGAGGATGCGCAGTTTTAAAATTTGATACAAATATCTTTTAGCCTTTAAATAAATTAAAGCTTCTCCAATTCGTGGGTCTCTGAAGAGAACTTTCACTTTTCTATTACTCTGGTTCTAAACAACAAAAATCAGACATGTTTAACTTCTATTTCCAAAATATTTGGTAATGGTCAATCAGATCCGTGAGCTAATTTTCATAGCCTGTCTACATAAAGTATAAGTACTTGCAAATAATTATCTGCAAAAGCCTGAATGATAGACAAAAGTTAAAACACTTTAGAGCTTTTCTAAAATTGTTTCCATCAGGCTGCCGCTGCTGCAGCAGATGTTGGCTGTTAAACTGCACAGATGACACAGTTCATGACTTTTCTGAGACGGCTGTGTGCCACATCTGTACTTGATGAAAAGAGTACAGAAGAGTGGCAGACAGAGAAAGTGTTAGAAAGGCAGACGCAGCTTGGGGCAAATGAATTGTCTTCAACACTGGGGGAACTAAAAATAGATGTGCAACTCACACTTTGGCAATCTCTTTGCCCAGTCTTATCGTGGACTCAGCCTATCATTTTATCATCTTATCATGGACTCAGCCTATCAAAGAAAACTTCCTGCCTGCACAAACTTCAGCTGAGAGAAAATAAGTCTCTCCAAGAAGCAAAGAGTTCACACTGAGGCGACTGCCTGGAGCATCATTTGCCAAAGCATCTCCTTTTGATTTTCATTAACTGGGCTGCTATCCAGGTTCATCTGGGCCCCAGAGGAAGGCAACACTTATGTTTAGACCGCACAACAATGACATTAACAGATTTACATATGCAAAAACTGTGAAGCAACAGGCATTCCTCCTCCATTGACCCACAGCTTGTTCTGGCTGCCGAATTACAGTATTCCCTGCTTAGGCCCTGTAACCAAGTGGGCGTCTTGCGACTACCATCTGGATACCACTTTACTTAAAGCTGGCATCCTTTCGGTAAGAGGCAAGCTGGCAGCAAGAATGAAAGGAATAAACTGCATCATTTAGTTAACATCCACTTGCTTTGTGGCTGTTAAAAATCCATGACTGAATAATAATTTGATTATTCCTTTAGCCAATAGTCAGCCAAACTATAACGCATGCTGCAGGAATGTCATCTTGCAACACTTTTATTAGAATTAAGCAAGACATTAAAAAAATAATTAAACAAAATGCAATGTGTGCTAGAGGGAGGAAAAGGAAAGATTAGGACAATGTAGGTCTAAAAATAAATCAATCATATTAACAATAGGTAAAGAATTTGGAGCATTCTTTAAATTATTATTAACCAAGCAATCCAGCTAAATATTAGCTAAATAGCTCAAGCACTGGCTACCTGTAGTGAAGGGAGAAAATGGGGTTTGTTTGAAAGAAAGCTTGTTAAGTGTTGAACATAATTCAACTTCCTGCCAATCAGCTGCCCTTCTCATGTAACATCTTAATACTCACATACTTAACATTTCCTCCTATCTTAATACAGCTACATTCATGCAAATCTATATGAAAAGGGGAGCTGAAATCCTAGAAATAAAGCTTAAGTTTATACTTTTATAAAGAGCAAAGCCTTCTGAAGCAACTTTCTCTTCGGATCTAGGGTTTTCTTTTCTTTTGTTTTGTTGTAAATTAAGCAATCAATAGTAATTAATTATTTCCCTGAAGAATGATAGGAAGCAGAACCCTCTTTGAAGACTAAGCAAATACCTTGCTTGGTATAGATTCTATTATATTACAAAGATAACAAGTATTTGCATTGCAAAATACAAAATACAGTCATAAACAGCCATTTTAACACGATTAATAGCCAAGAAAAACAAAAACTGCTGAGCAGAGGTCAGCTTCTTACTCACTACTTTTTGAAAATGTTGGAAAAAGGATTCTGAAGTAGAGAAATAATTTAAGATAAAAGATAGTAAGTGGGGAAATTGGAGTTCATTAGTATCGCTCTCCCAGAACTGACAAATGTATGACAGCATCTGAGATCTTTATGATGCATTTAGCCCATCTTTCAAACATGCTGTGGCAGCCATGAGCTTGCACTCTGCACCCTGGGTTAACTAATACAAAATCATATAATGGGAGTAAAAGGGTAAGAGGTGAAAAAATGATATTTTCTCGATGTTCCCCTTTTTCTCAAGTGCACACTTTCAAAATCTAAATTTGTACAGCAACAATTCACCATTGTCTTTATAAAGCTAATAATAATGATAAAATAGGGTGAAGTATTGTTTTAACATTTTCTTCCCTGTGAAATGCATTTGTAAGCTTCTTTTGAAGAAAGGTAGAAAATTGTGATGGATATGTTACGAATAACTACATTTCAAAAAATATATTTTAGAACTTGAAATCGTGCAAAAATAGCAATCAATTTATTACAAAATAATCAGGAGGTAGGGCCTAATAGCTTTGGGGGAGTTTTAGCTAAGAGGATAAAGAATGTATGATAGATACAAAATTGCATAAATGGTGTAAGAACCTAGTTCAACAGGAGTTTTTCATTTCTTCTCTGAAGATTAGACTCCATTTATTAAAGCTAAATATGAGAAAACCAAGATTGCTAAAAATTTGTCAGTAACATAATATGTAGGTTAAACTGTAGAATCCCCTGCCACCTTTTATTTATAACGTTTTAAAAGCAAAGGATAGGTACCAGTGATGGCTACATGTGGGCATGCAAGGAAAGTTTTCTCTGGATGGACAAATCTGCAATGTGAACTCTCCTGCAGGTGTGGCCAATTAATTTTCCCAAGGAGCCACATGAGAAACTGGGGCTATTGTGGCGGGCCAAACCAATATGCTGAACTTAATTATTCTGCCAGCACCGTGTTGAAGGAAGATACAGTGTGGAGCCTTGCCTCACCTCAGCCCTGTTACTGCTCTTCTGCCACAGGTGCAGGCAGAAAAGCTCTTTCTCTCACTAACTGATAAAGAAGCACACTTGGCTTCTCCCCCCCCCCCCTGCAGTGCGCTTATTTACATTTTATTTTCTAATTTACAATTGACCTTACATGGGCTGGATAGGGATAGCCAAATGGCCGGATATGGTCCAGGGGACATAAAATGCCTACAACTGCTCTATTGTATCAAGTTCAATTTGAATTGATGCAACATGTAAGCAATTAGGTGCTGCCTGTGATTGGAGACTGGAATGCCAAAGTTGAAAACATTAAAGAGGAAAGTGTAGTTGGATGGTATGACTTAGGAAGCCAAAATGAAACAGGAGAGCAACTTATCAAGTTCCGCCACACCAATTATTTTCTCATAGCTAACACTGACTTCAAACAACCAAATCAACACCTCAATACATGTACATTTCCAGACGGAGTACACAGAAATCATATTGACTATATTACTGCCATACCTCATTGACAGAGATCAGAGGAATTATAGAACGAATTACAGAAATTCACAAAAAGTTTGAGAGAGCAATTAGAAGAGGCATAGTGTTATACCGTAGTACAACAATGTCTGTAAAGACACTGAAAATGGAAATAGGCATGAAAAAACATTTCAAAGGATCTCTGAGCTCAAAAAGAGGTTTTATTGAATGAGTAATTGGGGAAGTAGTTTGTCTTTAGTCCCTACCAGTGATACAGTTGCAAGAAAAAGTATGTGAACCCCTTGGGATTACGTGGAGTTTTGCATGAATTGGTCATAAAATGTGCTCTGAACGTCATCTAAGTCACAACAATAGAAAAACACAGTCTGCTTAAAATAATACTACACAAACATTAGATGTTGCCATGGTTTAATTGAACATAACATGTAAACATTCACAGTGCAGGGAGGAAAAAGTATGTGAACCTTTGGACTTAATAACTGGTTGACCCTCCTTTGGCAGCAATAACCTCAACCAAACGTTTCCTGTAGTTGCAGATCAGACCTGCACAACGATCTGGAGTAATTTTGGACAACTCCTCTTCACAAACCTGTTTCAGTGTAGCAATATTCTTGGGATGTCTGGTGTGAATCGCTCTCTTAAGGTCATGCCACAGCATTTCAATCGGGTTGAGGTCAGGACTCTGACTGGGCCACTCCAGAAGGCGTATTCTGTGCTGTTGAAGCCATTGTTTTGTTGAATTACTTGTATGCTTTGGGTCATTGTCCTGTTGCATCACCCATCCTCTGCGGAGCTTCAGTTGGCGGACAGATGGTCGTATGTTTTCCTGCAAAATGTCTTGATAAACTCTGGAATTCATTTTCCCATCAATGACAACAATCTGTCCAGGCACTGAGGCAGCAAAGCAGCCGCAAACCATGATGCTCGCTCCGCCATGTTTTACAGCGGAGAGATTTCTGTAGGTCTTTAGCTGACACTCTAGGATTCTTCTTTACCTCATGAAGCATTCTGCGCTATGCTCTTGCAGTCATTTTTACAGGACGACCACGCCTAGGGAGAGTAGCAACAGTGCTAAACTTTCTTCATTTGTAGACAGTCTGTCTTACCTTGGACACATGAACATCAAGGCTTTTGGAGATACTTTTGTAACCCTTTCCAGCTTCATGCAAGTCAACAATTCTTGATCGTAGGTCTTCTGAGAGCTCTTTTCTGCGAGGCATGGTTCTCATCAGACAGTGCTTCTTGAAACCAGTAAACCCAAGCCAGGTGTGTGTTTTTAAAGGGCAGGACAGCTGGCAGCAACACATCCAATATCATCACACTGATTGGAGTCAAGGTTGCCTCACTCCTGGCTCCAATTAGCTCTTGGAGAAGTCATTAGGCTAGGGGCTCACATACTTTTTCCTCCCTGCACTGTGAATGTTTACATGTTATGTTCAATTAAACCATGGCAACATTTAATGTTTGTGTAGTATTATTTTAAGCAGACTGTGTTTTTCTATTGTTGTGACTTAGATGACGTTCAGAGCACATTTTATGACCAATTCATGCAAAACTCCACGTAATCCCAAGGGGTTCACATACTTTTTCTTGCAACTGTAAGTTAAGGACTACCTGTAATAGAAAAGCAGCAAAATTACAAGAAGGGAGAATTGAAGCTACTACAGTAACCAGATTTAAACTATGTGATTTAAATTATGGTTGATTTAGATCAGGGGTGTCAAACTCGCATCGTCACGGCGGCGTCACGTGACGTGACTTTTTCCCCCTTCGCTAAAGTGGGCTTGGCCAGCGCGTGATGCATCCAACCCGCGGGCCGTGAGTTTGACACCCCTGATTTAGATCATAAACTCATTCGTTTGGCTTCAAAGAAGCTATTATCTTGCCAATGGATTTTTTTTAAAAAACTCTACACAAGCACTAGGTATGTTAATTTTATTTAAAAAATGGGCTGGAGGAAAGGAATAGATTTTCTCGTTTCCTGTGTGGAGTGATCCAAGTACAGACTGAGCCACCATGATTTTACTAGTAAACATCAGAAAGTGGAGCAGAATGATAGGACTTTTTTTGTACCATTAATTTTTGGACAATACTTTGCGCACACCCACATGTACACAAAATGGATATGATATACCAATCAACCTTACAGCTCCTTCTAAGTTTGACTAAAATCTGATTCATGCAGAAGCACATTAACTTTAACATTATGTTTTTCTATATATAAAGGGATGGTCATAAGAGCTTATCTTAGCAGTAAAACATGTAGGTTGGAAATGACACTGATTCTTTTCTACCCCCACAATCTATTCCTCTTGATCAACTGTACTAGCAATTTTGCCCATGCCCAACTCACTTTCATGATCAAAACTAAAAAGCTAAGAAAAATATTTGATAAGATGGGTTTAGGTTTAGGACCCTTCTCCCACGTTTTTACTTTTATGATGTTCTACCCCTTTCTTTTATACGAGTATAGCAACCCTAACTCTAACTCTTTCTTTTTTAAGATTATAGTGTGAAATTTGAATGTCATTTCTTTTATAGTTAATCAGGACTTCACCATTGTAACTTTGTACTGTACCAGTTTTTCCTTTTGAAAGTAAGAATAGGGAAATCCATCTTTAAAACTTAAAAGGTTAACTATCAAAGAAGGTGATGACCAAGGCTGTCAGATGTACATACATAATTTTCCAAACATCACTGGATTCAGCAGTTAAGCATATCTGCCTTGTAAACTAGGGATTCGCTCTGTAATGGTGGACTTGAGATGCTTTAAAAAATAAAGGTAGAACTTTTTATATCAACAAATGATGTTGGAACAAAATACCAAGAAATGGGTAATTATTTTTATTATCAACAACATATAGTTACTCCTTGACTTATGATCACAATTGAGGCCAAAATTTCTGTTGCTAAGAGAGACAATTGGTTTTGTTAAAATTGTTTTTATTATGCATTTTCCTTTGATATACATAATGCTTCCATTTCTACAACGGCAGTGTATTGTCTGTACCACATCTCTTTTAAATACACATATTTTTATACACACCATAATTATAACCATTTTTCTCATAATATGAGAATAATACATACAATGTAATCTTCCCTTCTAATCGCCCTATACAATTTTAATCCATAATCAAATATAATCCAATAATAATATTGCTTTTGGTGTGTGTGTGTGTGTGTATGTATGTATGTGTGTGTTTGTATATATGTGTATATATGTATGTGTATACACACACACACACACACATACATACACACTTTTATTTTATTGATTATCCTTAATTATAAATTACTAACTTCAGCTTCTATTCGCTTAAAAATCTTTTTAATCTCTCTGAAATTATAGATGCATATATTTTATAGTCTACATTTAATAAGGATCTTGGTCTGTTCTTTTTTCAACTTGTATGCTAGCCATCTACCTGGTTTATTTGCATTTTCAAACAAGTTTTGTTTCGCCATTTTAATTTTTTGTGCCATTTCATCTTGTACTATTAGGTTTAGTTTATGTTTTAGAGAGACAATTGTTAATTGAATTTTACCCCATTTTACAACCTTTCTTGCCACAGTTGCTAAGTGAATCACTACAGTTGTTAAGTTAACAACATGGTTTTTAAGTGAATCTGGGTTCCCATTGACTTTGTTTGTCAGGTCATACAACTCCATGACACTACAATCTGAATTTTGATCACATGACCATAAAGATGCTACAATGGTTTGTGAAAAACAATCGTAAGTCACTCTTTTCAGTGCCATTGTAACCTCGAATGGTCCCTAAATAAACTTTTGTAAGCCGAGGACTATCCCTAATCATCATTAAAAAAATCCTTTAAGCAGGAAACAAAAACAACAATTCAAATAATTCCTGGAAAAATTATCTAAGTTTAGAAAAGAAAAAAAATGTCAATATGTCAAGCCAAAAGTTCAGTGCACCCTTACTTTCATACTTGCATCAAAGATGTTCTGTAACATTTCTCAGTATTTCTTGACAAATCCTAATCAGACAGTATTTGTGTGTGTGTGTGTGTGTGTGTGTGTGTGTGTGTGTGTGTATATACACACACACGTGTGTATGTATGTATACGTATACATACATACATACATACGTGTGTGTGCGTGCGTGTGTATTCCCAAATCCAATAACTATCATGTATTCTGAAATATCCTAATTGATCATGAGCTTAATATTTTCAAGTATTTCTTTGGAGAAGAAACTCGAGACTTTCCATATCTTGTACAAATTATCTTTATAAAAATATAGACTGTGTCACACATTTGTGCTGCTTACAAATTGTTTAACATTCAGGGTATCAAAGTATTATGCCATTTTTAATTGGATGCACTATATGCAAGGCCATCACACTTAGCATCAGTGTCACAGAGTAACATAATTTGTTCATTTCTATCAACAATTATTGTATGTACGCCACCCAGAATTGCTTTTTGTAAGATGGGCAGCTATACACATTTGATTAACAAGTAAATAATAAAACAATTACTCTCCCTAACAGTTCTTTTAATTCTTGTTGAAATTCAAGAGCCAGTATTATTTTTAATGCATGTAAATTTTAATCCAACAACAAGCAATTAAAACAAACAAACAAACCTCCCCATCAATAACCTAAGGAAAGGAGTAACCAAAATTCTCCTGATCTGTCAAAGCGTCAGTTCATCAAACTTTCATGTATGGATCAATGCTGTGTATCTAAATCATACAATCTAAGTCTCTAGTTTTGTTGTTTATAAATCATGGTTCTATGAAAATTCCTAAACAAATAGAAAACAGAATGGATAAATACTTCAGCTGTACAGAAATAGTTTGGGTTACAACTGGCTGACATCAGCATCCTTACTAGTCCTACTTCAAGACAGTTTTCCTATCTACACTTCTAATAAGATTCTCCAAGAAATGAACGGAGGCAAGAAGTCCAGTGTGCAACATGGACTGTAAAGGATATGGTTCATTGAAAATTGCCTCTCTTTGTCTCAATGTTTAGTATGGGGCCATCATAGAAAAAGACCTGCCTTCAATTTCTGCCAATCTGAAATACTAGCAGTAATTTAAAAGCATGATTTCTGAAGTTGAAGTTAGATAGTTTAGTTTATTTATATTTATATTTCTATGCCGCCCAACTCCCGGGGGACTCTGGGCGGCTTACAACAATATAAAAAAAACATTATTAAAATATAAAAAACTATTAAAAAGAAACATATTAAAAACATTTAAAAAACAACTAAAAACTCATACACACCGTTTCATGGCCGGATCTCGCCAAATTACAGAGGCGAGATCAACGGCCCCAAGCCTGCCGGAACAGCCAGGTCTTCACGGCTTTCCGGAAGGCCAGCAGGATGGGGGTAGTCCAGATCTCAGGAGGTAACTGGTTCCAGAGGGCCGGGGCAGCCACAGAGAAGTATGATACAGTATCATAGATACAGTATGGACTAACAGATACAGTATGGACTAACTGCCTCCAACCTCACTGGGCCTAGGTTAATATTAATTCTTTCAAATTGTCTCAGAAATGTTTAATCACTGCAACATATGAAAAATTCATGTAATAGAACCAAGCCATAACTTTGCATTACTAAAATTTAAAATGTATTCTTTTGAGAACCCACATGTAAACACTGTATAATGCAAAAATAGTAAACTAGTTCATTCTGCTTTCAACCTGTGATAACAGGTTTAAATCAGATAATCATACATTTCATTTTTAATTCCAGAAAATCTAATTAAATTTTGATTTAGGTAATGATGCATACATCTGGAATTTAAGGGCTAACATGTTTAAAATACTTACTTCCTGAATACTTGTTATATGGTATTTTCCTTCTCACTTTTTCTCTAACAATCACATATGCATATTTACAGACAGGTAGTCTTACCTTACAGCCACAACTGAGATAAGAATTATGGTCATAAATTGTTATGGTTGTTAGGCGAGGCACTCATATGATGCTTTGCTCAATTACTACTATTCAGACTCTTATCTGTTGTGGTTCTTAAGCAACTGGGCAAGTTGTTAAATGGAGCACAGGGTAGTCAGGGGCTGAGGATGCATAGGAGGTCTGACGCAGGCACAGGCTCACACTGTAGCACCACCCCAGATCACAGTTGCTTGTGCTGGACCTCTCAGGGTCTCCCCATCCCAAGGTACCATTGTACGATTTCCACTTGGTTAGGTCTCCATAGACCTTGGGCTTGCTTCCCGTCCCATCACCCTGGGCTCCACTTACCTCTTCCAAAGATTGCTTTTCCAAAAGAGCACCCAGCTGATGCAATATGTGGCCTTCCTGAAGAGCCCACCTTGCCCCATTCTGGAAGCGGGAGCCATTTGGACAATCTCTAAGAAAAACACAATTTTCCAAATTGCCTGATCTGGAAAACCATGCCTTTCTGAGAGATTGCAAGATGGCAGTCACTTCTAGAATAGTGTGAAGGGGCCTTTCTAAAAGGCCATGCATTGAATTAACTGGGCATTCTTTCAGAAAGACAATCTTCAGAAATCGCCATGCAGCCTTCATATATAGAAGCCATTTAGCACCATCCCAGAAACAGACAGCATTTTGCAAACAGCAGCAATTCTCATTTCTCAGAAGATACTGCAACAGATTTCAAAATTGCACCCACTTCTAGGCAGTTTCTATATATGAAGGTCACATGGCGCATTGGCTAGGCACTCTTTCGGAAGAGATAAGTGGAGCAAGGTGTGACAAGGCAGGGATAAGGGCAAAGGCTGTGGGATCCAGTAGGGCAGGAAGCAGGCCCAAGCAACCTTGGGGATCCAGCCAGGCAAAAAGTAGGCCCAAGGGATCCAGCAGGGTATGATGCAAAAGAAAGATGGGGGGGACGACAGTTGCAGCATTCCTGCAATTGGTTGTGAGATGATTACCAAGCCCCTGATTTTGATCATATGACTCTGGGGGCACTGCAACAGCAATAACAGCAATAATGTCAAGTATAGGTCATATGTTTCTTCATTCAGCACCTTCATAATTTTGAATGGTTAATGAATGGTTATAAGTCAAGACTATATGGAGATCTATGTTGATGTAGCTGGGATAAAGAAATTAAATCAAAATTTAACAGAGATCCTGATGAATTATTTATAATGATCATATTACAGTAAGGGCAGGCATTTAGCCTCACTGAGGAGTTCTTTACCAACTGACTAGTCATCCCAAAGCATTTGAGGGTTATCATATATCTCTGTTCCTAAATTTGTCCTCTGTAGTATATATTGGTGACAAAATGGTCCCAGTATGAGTCCTAAACATACCATTGTGCCTGTCATTGTGCTGCCCTTCAAGAAACCCTGAACATACACTATTAACCAGATTTCACAAAGAAAAATCTCAGGACAGGCATTTAGTTTTACTGTAATTTAAATTTCCAGCCTTAGTAGATAACTAAAAGACTAGGGTTTTTTGCTTTCTGAATATGCAAAATGCTTTTTTTTCCTCTTTTTTTTAAAATTGCTGGGCCATGGATGTTTATTCACTATGTTATATATTGAAGATACAGAGCAGATGATAGGAAATTCTATGCCAGACACTCTGAAGCCCACTAGTAGACTATGCCAGTCTAATGGTTAACTGGACAGCTTGAATGACATGGCAGCTTCCTATATTCCTATCTGAAATTCATCTAAGAAGAATTGAGTCAACAGAACTTCAGAGACAGAACAAAACAAAAACAGCAATACAAATCCAGTGCTCAAGTGAGAACAGACATGAGATATTACATAGATTGTGCTATAAATACAACAGAAAAGATGCTGGTGATAAAGTGGTTTCTCAGTTTCTTTCTCAACCTCAGTACATGCTCTTTAGAACATATTTTAAATTCTAAGGCTTCTTAGCTGAATTTCTGCCATATGTAGAAAAACTGCTAAAGACATCTGGCTTTAGGGAACGAAAGTTCAATCAATAGACTGGCTGAAGATGTCTGTATTTGGCACGACTGGGGCCAGGTCCATCTGCTCCTCAAGTCTTACTGTACTTGCAAATTGAATGTAGGATTGAAAATATTATAAACATTTGGCTTCCTAGTTCTTCTTTCTCATAATTACAAGAATTTCGTTTTCATTCTTTACTTCCCAAAGTTGTGGTTCAACTTATTCATCAAGACCAGAGTTACAATCTGAGATGAAGAGTCACTAGTCACACCTCAATTTTGTAGTATCTAAATTATTATGAAACCACCATATTAAAGGTATTGCTCCTATTTTCTGCAAATGTATGCAAAGCATTGCATCTTCACATTTTAAAGACTACATTTCTTATAAATTAACAAAGCAATAACCTGATATTCTAGGTAGCTATAGCTAATTGTCTATAAACTTCTAGGAAAATGTACCCCACATATTCAGGGGTGGTGGTGAACTGATAAAGTATAGGGGACAAGAAATCAGAAGTTCAGTGCTGAAAATTGCTAGGCTATATTTATATCAAATAACATTAATAAAATGTTAGTACAGACAAAAATTCAAAACATTCAAAACCAGCCCACATGGAAACTAAACAATCAGACTCATTTTGTTGAAGTTGTAAATTACCTGAAGGTGGAGCAATGGGTAATGAGTTAGAAGTTTACTTATTCTGGGTTCGATTTGAGGCTACAAGAATATTATATCTTCTTTAGCTGTTTTTCTGCCTTTACCTTGAAGCTCTTGAAAAAAGCTTTCAAAATAAATTATTATTTTTTAAAAAATAGAGGGAGACTTTGAACAAATGGAACAATTAAGATTCTATTCAAAAGCGATTTTCTTCTAAAGAGAAAAACAGATTCATTTTAAATAGATTGCGTAACTTGTTCATTGCTACTGTGAAAATGGCATTTTTTGTTGTAGCGTTTACCCAGGAAGGACTGAAGTAAAATTTCCTCTGAAATCACCTGAAAGCAAGTCTCTTCTAATCTTCGACTGACCTGCTTTCAAAAACAGTCACCTTTTCTTCCTTTGTCTCCCAGAGCTCTAACTCACTGGAGACCACTGTCTTGAGGTCTCCTCACAAAGAGCAGCTCTACAGAGCACTTGTGGGCAAATCTCAAGTCCTCTTCTTGACTGGAGAGGAATTACAAAACCGCCAATCCACTTGACGGCTCTTCATTCCACCATGATCGAATCTGCTTTCAGCAGAGCCAGCTTCAGTTTGCTATTTCTTCCCCCAAAGTTGACTTTTAACACCATTTTGCCAGACATCCTCATCGAAAAGTTGACTGACTTGAATTTCCCTTCTCTCACTTGTAATTGGATTAAAGACTTTCTGACGGACCGGTCACGAACAGTGAGAGCTGGGTCTTTCACATCCTCCTCCCTGAAGCTCAGCACTGGCTCTCCTCACGGCTGTGTGCTCAGTCCCTATCTGTACTCGTTGTATACATACGACTGCATATCTTCTGATCCATCTAACGTGATAATAAAGTTTGCAGATGATACCACCGTACTGGGTCTTATTACAGGAAGAGACGAATTAGCATACAGAGAAGAAGTCCAGAAGTTATCCACATGGTGCTCAGAAAACAACTTGCATCTAAACACCAGCAAGTCAAAGGAGATGGTGTTAGACTTCCGGAAGCAGACAGAGGAACCTGCCCCACTCTACATCAAGGGGGGATGTGTGGAGAGGGTCTCCTCTTTCAAATTTCTGGGAGTCCACCTTAGCCAAGATCTCACCTGGAAAAATAACACGATCCAGGTGGTCAGGAAGGCTCAACAGAGACTCCATTTCCTTAGGGTCTTGCGGAAAATCAGGTGGAACAACAAATGACTTCCTTTTACCGGTCTACGATAGAAAGCGTCCTTACATATTGTGTTACAGTATGGTATGCTGGCTTGACAGCCGCGGACAGAAAGGCATTACAGAGGGTGATAAGCACAGCACAAAAAATTATGGGCTGTCCCCTGACACCACTGGATTAAATCGCCAGGACCCACTGCCTCAACAGAGTGAGGAAAATCCTCAGGGATGATTCACACCCTGGTCAGCACTTCTTTACTCTCCTACCATCGGGCAGGAGATATAGAAGCATAGCCAGCCGAACGAATAGGCTGAAAAATAGCTTTTATCCATGGGCTGTCAGACTTCTGAATGCAACGTAACACCACAATTAGGTTTAATATGATAGACTTGCAGGGCCAGCGCAATGTGCAACATGTTCATACCGATGTAATATAATATAATGTTACATACATATAGGTATATGGGAATGTGTGTTAGTTATTACTTTTTTGGGTTTAGGGATTCTATTTCTTTCATTTATTGAGTTATTGAGGTGTATTTTGTGTTTCGGGAGGGGTTGCACCAAGAGAGGCGCATTCAATTTCATTGTACACATGTTGTGCATTGACAGTAAAGGTTTGATTTGAGGATTTGAGAAAGAGTTAGCTTTTATTCAAGGTTATCTGACCCATCTCTTCCAAGTTGTTAATGTATTAAGAGAAGCAGAACACAATAATTACAAACAACAAAGTTCAACTATTCCTTTCCAATTGCAAGTATCTTGAAAAGTATAATGAATGCTGGAAAAGTAAAGTTATATGCAAAAAAAAATAGTTATGTCAATCTGATTAAAAATAAATTTGAATACATCTTTCTCCCAGTAGAGTGCACATTCCAATAAAAAAAAAATCCAGTTATACTTTACCATCAAAATTAAGGTATGTATTCTTAATAGAAAAGCACTTCTACTCTTCCATTTGATTCATAAACTGGCAAATCTATACTGTACTAAGTGCAATACTTCTGGAATACCTCTCTGTATTTTCATTTTTTTCCTTGTGGATGCAAAAGTTGCAGCTAAGAAATACAGCATTTTAGAATAAGCATTATTCTTTTTTACTTGATATGTGATTTTATCTAAATGCTAGACAAAATGTAATATTCGGTTTTATTTAGTTTTTGATAAATTAATACATCAATATAGAAATGTATTAATTTTTAGATATTAACTATAGCACTATTGTATCAATTTTAGGGAAGAAGCGGTTGTCAGCTGCATACCCCTTAATACCAAAACATCTTTAAACCTAAGTTGCTGTTATGTTATGTTAACTAAGCACTCAATATTCACAGAGTAACAAAAATTATAATAGGCTGATGCTACTCTCAAAAGATATCCTGAAGTATCATTTTAAAGTTTTCATACTTTAAAGATAGAAGTTGATATATAAATTTGGAGATAATACAAAGTAAATTCAGAATAAAGAATGTTCTTCTCAAACATACCGTAATCAACAAACAGTGTATCTTTGAAATGTCTATAGCGTAAAGTCCCTAAGGAACTTGATTTAAAAAAACACAAGGCAATACAAAGTTACTGTTTAAAACTGTCTTTTTAACCATCCCAACCTATTAGCAGATATCCTATAATTTGATGCATAATATAGGCAAATAGAATTTACCTTCACAGTTGTGACCATAAATGGGAGACTTGGCCATTTCACTTCCTAGAAACTCAGTCCTAATTTCATTTTCTATTTGTATCACTGTCAGCATTTTAAAAGCCGGATCAATTTTACACATGTGACAAAAACAACGTAAGCAAATGTTAATCTTGGATATAATTGTGCCAGGAAGCATCAGCTACTTTATTAGGGTCTGGACAAGGGAAACACCTGCAATTACTGCATTTCTAAAATCAGTGGCATGTAGCTACAAATAAAGCGCAAGATGTACCTACTTAAAAATGAAATGAACAGTGTTGTTTCTTGTACTTATCATGCTACATAATAAATTCCCAATATTTTTATGCAATAAATGCAGGTTTGTTTTTCAAACTTCGTACTGTTTTGTTACAGATAGTTCTCAACTTGTGACCAATTGCTTGAGGGGTCCTTGGTGCTCTTTGAACTTGATTGTTTTCTTACAGACATTTCATTGCCTAAACAAGGCAACATCATCAGTGCTACACTAGTAATAAATGGTCTGCAAAACACCCAAGCTCAGAGAGCATCAAGGACTTCTCATTTCAACCCTGAGCCACAAATATATTTGAAGTTCCAATGGCAGCTTCTTCATGGTCTTATGATCACATTTTGGGCACTTAGCATCTGGCCTGCATTTATGGCCATTTGCAGCATCCTGCAGTCATGTGACCATTTTTATTTTTTTTTGCCAGAGCCTGGTGTTTACTTCTAGTTTCTGACAAAAATCTTCCATTGCAGAAAATGGATTTGCTTATTGATGCAATGTTTGCTTAAAGTGTTCACTTTATGACCCCAGTGTTCGCTTTACAACTGCCACCTTTGTTTAACGACTGCTGAAAAAAGCTTATAAAATCAGGCGCATGGTGACCTACTTAATGACTGGCATGAACATAATTCCAGGTTCAATTACAGTTGTAAGGACTATCTGTATTAAACAGAATTGTTTCAATAAAACCAGACATTATACATATTGATTTGTACCTATATGCTGTTCAGATCACATGCTATGCATTTTGTACCTACTTTAATACTAAAGAATATGGCTATACCTCCTGTTTATAGTCATAACCTAATGACTAACTGCTTAACTGTAACATGCTTTGTGTCAAATGACCAAAGGAACTTAACAAATGTACTACAGGCTTGAAATAGCTAAGTGCAGTGGTTAGAATGCTTGATTAGATTATAGTACAGTGATTTTGCCACAATTTCTAGTGTTAGTGCAGTTTTTAAGGCTTAGTACCATTTTATTGTTAAGATCACACTGCTACTCCCTGTTCTGGAAAATAAGATTCCACTTATTTTTCATGAACTGAATCTTACATCTAAATCATCACTTTCAGAGATGTCATAGAATGTAGCCTAAACCATGCAGTGCAGTCAATATATGACCTTGAAAATAACTTTCCATATCAACCTATTCATATTTCTATCACCCCGTGCAAAGCTAATTTTAATATGCTAACACTGATATAAATTTGAAAAATGATTATTGTGCTTGGTCTAATGTGCAACTTAGAGATCTTTCTACTATTACTAAAATACTCCTGAGATTCAAATAAACTAAGAGGTCAGTTGTCCACTCCAGTATTTTCCACTTTCTAAGATTTAGAAACTGATTGTTGAATTGCATGGTTGGGAGAAAAACTATATGTTATATAGGGTCATGGAAGAGGGCCTTATCTAAGAGTGCCTTTTCCTTGCAGCCAACTTGAAGCTATTATTCTGTGTGAAGCCGCATTCAAGACTCGGCAGTAGTCTGTCCACACCCCACTGTGTGTTATCAAAATGTTTTATTTCTGTTTCTACTTCTGAAAATATTCATTGTTTTACAGTTTATGTATTGTATAGACCCATGATGGCGAACCTATGGCATGCGTGCCAGAGGTGGCATATAGAGCCCTGTGGGCACACGCGCCATCACCAGCTGCTCTTCTGGTTTCCAGCGCGCACATGCACGCCGGCCAGCTGGTCTTTGCGGGCATCGGAGCGCCGGAAAACAGCCAAAGAAACGGCCAAAAAACACGCCATTTTTAGGCTGTTTTCAGGCCGTTTTTCGGGCCATTTTCAGGCAGTTTTTTGGCCCCAAAATGGCCTGAAAACGGCCCAAAAACGGCCTAAAAATGGCCCAAAAAACCGCCTGAAAACGGCCCAAAAAACAGCCTGAAAACAGCCAAAAATGGGCATGTGCGTGCTGGCCAGCTGATCTTTGGATTTCTGGCGCTCCGGCACACGCACGCACATGCGTTCCGGTTTGGGCACTCGGTACCGAAAAGGTTTGCCATCACTGTTATAGACTGTAATCCATTCTGAAATATTTAAGCTAGTAGGACTGTAAACATTTTAAGAAATAAATAAAGCTCTTTGGAACTAAATAAACAAATGAGGTAAAATTTAAGTACAGGTAGTCCTCAACTTATAACAGTTCATTTAGTGACTGTTCAAAGTTACAACAGCACTGAAAAAAGTAAGTTATAACCGTTTCTCATAGTTACAACCTTTGCAGCATCCCCATGATCATGTGATCAAAATTCAGATGCCTAGCACCTGGTTCATATTTATGACCATTGCTATGTCCCAAGGTCATGTGATCATCTTTTGTGACCTTCCGACAAGCAGTCACTGGGGAAGTCAGATACACTTAACAACCAGGATACTAACTTATCAACTGCAGTGATTCACTTAACAACTGAGGCAAGCAAGGTCATAAAAGGAACGTTGGTTTTTACCTGATACGTTCGTTCTTGGTGCACTGCAGGAGCATCCAAGCGTGGGTATTGACTTCCATCTGCCCGGAGACTGAGTTGTAACAATTTTCTGGTCACGCCCCCTCTGCTCGGCTGAGTCCTTCAGTTTTTCGACGAAGGCGTAGATGTCCAAGGGAACAACCTGCAGTGGTGCTAACCACCCCGGACACTGGGCCAGACAAAAGAATAGGGAGGGTTTGGATGCTCCTGCAGCGCACCGAGAACGAACGTATCAGGTAAGAACCAACCTTCCTTCTCCAGTGCGCTGCTTGGAGCATCCAAGCGTGGGACATACCCAAACTAGGTCCCCTGGGGCTGGGAAACATTCAGGTCCCAAGTGGGAGGGGTGGAAACGACCATTTGGAGAACCCTCCGTCCGAAGGACACCTCAGCCGAGGCATAAATATCAATTTTATAGTGGCGAACAAAAGGAGAGGGGGATGACCAGGTAGCTGCCCTGCATATATCAAGAATGGAAGCTTGAATAGACCAAGCTGCCAAAGTGGCCGCACTCCTAGTGGAGTGAGCCGTAATACGCCACGGTAGGGGAGTGGCCTTCAGTTGGTATGCTATTGCAATACATGCTTTTAGCTAACGCCCGATAGATGAGGGGGTCACCTTTCTTCCCATGGAAGAGGGCTGAAAGGAAACGAACAGGGCTTCTGATTGTCTGAATGATGCTGTTCGCTTGATGTATCTGCGGAGGACCCTCCTAACGTCCAAGGTGTGCCATCGTTTCTCCCGGGGATGAGTAGCCCCTGGACAGAAATCAGGCAGAATGACCTCCTGGGCCCTATGGAACCAGGAGTTCACCTTGGGCAGAAAGGAGGGGTCCAGCCGCAGAACAACCTGTCTGCATGAAAGTTACAAAGGTCTTTCCGGACCGACATGGCAGCCAATTCGGAAATCCTCCTGGCTGAGGTAATAGCCATGAGGAAGGCGACCTTAAGGGTCAATAGTCTTAGACTAATGGTCTTCAGTGGTTCAAAGGGAGGGGCTGTGAGCACCTGAAGAACCAATGAAAGGTTCCAGGATGGATAGCGGTGCACAACCGGCGGCCTAAGATTCACCGCCCCTTTAAGAAAACTTCTTATCCTAGGGTGGTGGCTGAGAGGATGCCGACCTTCACCGGCTAGCATGGTGGACAAGGCCGCAACCTGCCTTCGGAGGGTGTTAGGGGACAACCCTTTGTCCAACCCCTCCTGCAAAAAATCCAGAATTGTCGGGACGGCAGAATCAATGAGTTTCTCAGCACACCATTGGGAAAACGCCACCCAGGTGGCGTCATAAATGCGGTTTGTCGAAGGTCGTCTGGAGGCCTGGATGGTTTGGATCACTTTATTGGAGAAGTGATCCCTCCTCAGGAGGTCCCTCTCAAGTGCCAGACGGTCAACTGCAACCATTGTGGCTCTGGGTGCAGCACGACCCCCTGGCTGAGAGAAACCCTGTCATCAGGAATCCTCCAGGGCCGGGATGTCGAGGGACTGACCAGATCCGCGAACCAGGGGCGTCTGGGCCAATGTGGGGCGATGAGAAGGATCTCCGCCTTTTCCTCTAACACCTTCCTGATTACCCTCGGGATGAGGGGGAGGGGCGGGAAGGCGTAGAGTAGCCCCTGGGGCCAAGGGCTGCGAAGGGCATTGACCTGTTCTGCCCCTGGTTCTGGGAACCTGGAAAAGAATCTCGGGAGCTGGGCGTTTGACGGATGAACGAACAAATCCACAATCGGTCAGTCAAACCTCCGGCACAGTTCCTCGAAGAGATCCGGATGCAGGCGCCACTCGGACTGGTCGATTGTTGTCCTGCTCAACCAGTCCGCCTGCAGGTTCGACGTTCCGGAAATGTGCTCTGCTCTGATGGAGAGCATGTTCCTCTCCGCCCAGCTGCCCAGTTTCTCCGCTTCGGTCTTACGAAGCCTGGAGCGAGTGCCTCCTTCTCGATTTATGTGGGCCTTTGTGGCCACACTGTCCGTCAAGATCAGCACATGGCGGTTCTTGACCTCCGACTGAAAATGGCGCAGCACCAAGTGGACAGCTCGTAACTCCAGCCAGTTTATACTGTTCAATAGGTCCGCTGGAGCCCACCTGCCCTGGACTATCTGATCCCGAAGGTATGCACCGCAGCTGAACAGGCTGGCGTCTGATGTGATCGTTATACGTTGAGGCTCCTTGAAGTCGCACCCCACCTGTATGGCGTCTGATGTCCACCAGGCCAGGGAAAGCAGGACCCATGGCGTAAGGTGCACCAACAGCTTGGAATTGCCCCTGCCGGCTCTCTGATGTGGCAGCAGGTACCACTGGAGAGTCCTGGCATGCAGGTGCACCCAAGGTACTACGTCAATGCAGGAAAGCATCTTTCCAAACAAACAAGTTAACGTGGCCAGGGGCACCTTTCGAAGTGTCCAGACCTGGCCCACCAGAGACCATATGCTATCCTGCCGGTCCTGGGAAAGATGTACCTGGCACGATTCGGAGTCTATCACCGCCCCCAGGTGGAGGAGGCATGCGGTGGGAATCAGATGACTCTTCTCCATATTTACTGAAAACCCGTGGATCTAAAGGGTTCGGATAACGGTCTGCAGGTCCACCGTCCCTTGGAGAGGGGAAGACGATTGTATTAAAATATCGTCTAGGTAGCACTGCATTCTGATGGGCAGTGCTCTGATGGACGCTGCTACCGCAGCTAGGAGTTTGGTAAATGTTCTCTGGGCCGACGAGAGCCTGAAGGGCATGGCCCTGTATTGATAATGACGCCCGGCGAACAGAAACCTCAGGTACCTTCTGTGATCGGGGAGGATAGGGACATGGAGGTAAGCCTCCTTGAGGTCCATTGTTGTTAAGAAGTCCCTCTCCTGGATGCAGCCCAAGATGGATTGTAGGGACTGCATCTTGAAACGCCAGTACGTCACATGGCAGTTGAGCCTCTTGAGGTCTAGTATGCCCCTTCAACCCCCGGAATTCTTGGGAACGAGGAAAAGGATTGAATAAAATCCTGTTCCCTCCTGACCCTTGGGAACTTGTTCTATGGCCTGGATCTAAAAGGAGGTGCTGGATCTCCAATTCCATCAACAGCTTCTTTTGAGAGTTCCTGGGTACAGGGCACTGAAGGAATCGATTCGGGGGGGAGATAGGAATTCTAGCCTGAGGCCAAGTCTTATGGTTCAAAGGACCCAGGCATCGGAGGTGGTCTTTTCCCATTGGTCTGCGAACTGTAGTAACCGTCCGCCAATGGGAAGATTGGCCTGATAGTCACTTGCCCCTGCGGGAGGATCTGTTGTAGGCCCCTCGAAAGGGGCGCTTGGCCGGGAAATTACGTCGGCAGGCCTGTCCTGTAAACATTCTGAGCACTGCGCATAAGGACGTTGGTACTGCGATGCATAGGAGTTAGGCTCTGAGGAACGAAAAAACTGTCTTTGAAAATAAAGTGCAGCCCTGCGGTCCGCACGCCTCTGCTGGAATGGCATGACCTTCCTCTTATCTTTGGTCTCTGTGAGAATCGGATCAAGCACCTCCCCGATTAGCCCCCTTGTAGGGTGCTGAGGCTAGCCACCATTTAGAGCGCAAGTCAGCCTGCCAGTGGTGGAGCCACAGGAGGCGCCAGGATGTTACATTCGAGGCTAGCGCTCTGGAGGCAAACTTTGCCGCGTTCAATATAGCGTCGGCAGAATACTCGGTGGCTGCTAAAATTTTATTAATGTCGTGGTGCATCCTAGTGTCTTCAGGAGGCAATCTGGCCTGTAATTGGCAAAGCCATATTAAAGTGGATCGGTTAAAGAGTGAAGCCGCTGTGGCTGCCCTGATTGCCTAGGCAGCAGCCTGGTGGGTTTTGCGGCATGCCATTTCAGCCTTCTTGTCCTCCGCCCTAAGGGCCTCACTGGAATCTGAGGGCAGGAAGGCGGGGGATGACAGACACCACCGGAGCATATCGTGGCCAGCGCTGTAGAGCTTCTTGTCAACGCCACTAGGTGCAGCAAGGAAACTGGGGTTACTCCACTGACGTTGGACGACATCAATAAACAATTGAGGAGAAGGAAAGGTGATCTCATCAACAGACGGTTCTGAAAACAACCCATCGTGGGTGTCTTGCTGTGATTGAGCATCTAAGGGCATGGGAGGAACCCCTATATTGGCCTTGGCCTTGTACAATAGCGATTTGAATAAAGGGAGGCGGAACAAGCCCGTGAATGCAGGTTTGTCCGGTATGACCCCTTCGTCCTCTGACAGTTCCTGGTCACCCATTTCCTCATCCCCCATGATGGAATCCTCGCTATGGCCAGAAGGTTGAGGGGATGAGGGGCCCCTGTGTGATGGTAGGCGCGTGGGGGGTTGAGGTTAAGGCCAATGCAATCCCCTGGGAAATGGCCTGCACAATAATATCTCTTAAATCTTGAGACAAAGCGGGCCCCTGGCCCTCCCCAGAGCGGAGCCCCAATGCCGTTGGGGTAAATGTCGCCTCAGGGTTTAGACCCCTTACAGAGGCTGCCAGCTGGAGTGCCGTATCTGAAGTGCATGCCAGGGGTAGAAAGTGTTCCTCGTGGTAGGAGGGAGGAGGGACAAGGGGTTCCTCCAGACCCTCTGGTGGCCATCCCAGGTGGCGTTCCCCAAAAGATTGGGGAGAGTGTTCAGGGGTCGGAGAGCATGGGGTCACCACCGGAATCATGTCCTGATTGTGGCCTTGCTGCTTCAGCCAGCTTGGAAGCCTTGGCAAAATGGCGTTCCAGAGCTCTTTGACGCCTCTCCGCGTCCTTTTCTGAAGCTGAGGACCCCTTGGCTGGCATGGGAGTCTTGGGCCTGCTATGGCTGGTCTCGCCCTAGAATATGATCTAGATCCCTTGGGGCCCTTTTTCCTAGCCCCCTGGATCTCACCGGCTTTGCTCGACAAGATTCGGTCCGCCATCTTGACGCTGAATCTTCCCAACTCTCCCCTCAGCATCGAGTTGCAAATTCGTGGCAGTTGCCCCAAGCGACCCTCCTTGAAAGCCACGATGAAGGCAAAAAGGAATTCCCCGTTGCAGGTGCGAAAGGTGGAGCCCCACCTTGCAGGCGCCGATTCAAATTGCTGCTGCCGTTCGGAGTCTGTAATGGCGGCACTCAGCTGACAGTCGGGGCCGGAATGGCAGCTGAAGGAGAGATGGCTCGGAATAATCACTTAAATCCCAGTGATTATTCCGCCAGAATTAGGGCACGGGGCAGCCCTCTTCAGAGTATGGCACTGTTAGAGAGCCAGGAACTCCGGAGCTGACTGTTGGGTGGGAAAAACAATCTTCTGGTGGTGGTGATCGTCCCGGCGGACCGGGGGAAGACCAGTGCACTCACCGGTGGCATTGGTCTAGGGAGTCAGGCACCCGCCTCGTTGGAGGATCCCCCAGGAGGGTTGACCCCAGAAAGCTGCCTCTCTCAAAACCTTGTCGGGTGATGGCGGCCGCTCCGGGGAAGCTGGATTGGGCCCGCTCACTCACTGGCAGCTGCGGGTCTCTCGGTCAGCCGAAGCTGCAAGGATCGCCATTCCTGCCTGCTCCAATTATCTTCCCCACCAAATTTCAGCAATAAAAAAGGCAAAGGTATCTGACTACCCAATCAGCTATAGCTGAGTGAAAAACACGTCTCCTTGGCACGACTGAGTCGAAAAAACTGGACTCAGCCGAGCAGAGGGGGCGTGACCAGAAAATTGTTACAACTCAGTCTCTGGGCAGATGGAAGTCAATACCCACGCTTGGATGCTCCAAGCAGCGCACTGGAGAATGGGGCAAAACTCACTTAACAAATGTCTCATTTAACAACATTTTCTCATTTAAAATCTTGGGCTCAATTGTGATTGTATGTCGAGGACTATCTGTAAATCACCAACAAATTCCACTAAAGTCTTTAAATCGGTAAAAGATGCAAGTGCTTTTTAATGCCATTTGCCCAGAAGTTCACTCTGACCTTGAATATAGTCATAAAAATAGTAACTTAGGGTAACAAAGAAAGAAATCATGCTAACCAAATCAGAAGAAACCTGCATGCCTAGACCTGTGTGCTGGTAAAAAGCTGGAAATGCAACAGCTTGCACAAGCACTTATTAGCCCTACCCATAAGATTGGCGGATGTGGAAGGAGATGAATATTTTATTTTAGAGTGCCTATCACTACTTTTCACAATACCAAGAGTAACAATTCTATGCATATTTAGCACAGTTTCTAGCAAAAAATGTCCATAGGAATGCATTAACTCAATTTATGACTGGGGGCTCATGTGAGTGTCTCAACTTACAATTGTCATGCCTTATAACTAAAATGCCAGACTCCGTTATGGTCGTAAGTTGAGAACTATCTGTAGTTCCTCATTCACACAATGATGTAATGACACACATATTATTTTGACACTGTTGTGGCTTCTTATAGATGCCTATGGACACAGTTTTCTCAAACAAAAACTTCTCCAAAATTCCTGGACTGTTCCATTTCAAATTGTGGTTGAGCCTGTTCATGAGTGGCCTATCCAATGAGAAAACCTGGCACAGAGACAACTTGCTGTCAAGTTGAGATACATTTCTTATTTGTTATGCTGTCCCCATAAATTTCTAATTTTTATACTCTCCACATATTGTATACCATAACAGCAAATTGTTTAAATTCTGTGCGTAACTGAGGCCTGATATCCTATAATCCTCATGATATGAATGAAAACATCTCAGGTGTCATGTTATCATTGAGCTGGTACAATTTCTTTTTATCCCTTCCTGGCACAACCTGAAGTAAAGTCATCTTTGGGCTTCTGGAATTCACATTCTGATAATAAGCACCTATGCCAATTAAGAAACATTAAAGGGAAAAATGGAAAATAGGTTTTTGCTTTAAAAAGTGCACACATTAGCAATACCACATGCCATTTATCAAATCAAATTAAAATCTGACATTCATCATATAGCTTTGGAAACATCTTTCAATGATAACTTAAGATGTTTCACTCTGTATTCCTAGTCAAGTAGGTAAGGATTCTCCTTTTCTAATCTCTATTTAGTGAATATGAATCAACTTAGAATGAAATGCATATAATTTATATGCAAACAGGTTATTTATAACAGATGATCTTGTGTTATCTCCAATCAAGCTTACTTGAAAAGTTCATACCACACCCAAATACTTAGTCACATACACATGGGCAGGAACTTTTTTTCATTATATAATTTTTGTTATGTCTAGCAATCCCATGTAACACAAAAATTCTCAACTAATCTTAAGATTAATTACTAATCTATTACTTATCAGATATTTACCCTAGGAGGAAAGTGATTATTCTTATCATTTTTTTAAAAAACGGGAAACTGAGACAAGGAATATTAAAAGCCTATTCAAGAGTATACAGTGAACACAATGTTAAGTAGGGATATAAGAATGCATGTTAAATATTTAACATGCCAAGCTACACCCAAATCTTATCAGGATGCCAAGTTCAGTATAGCATCCTATGAAGTATATTCTCATGCATTTTTTATAATTATCAGTGGGCAGAAACTAATTGTTATATACAGTATTGCCTAAATACAACAAAATCCTTCCCATTTCATTCTTTAACCACATGCAATCTCAATCAAACATCAAGCAAGGATCAGTGGTAAAAGGGAGCCCTGAAAGATAGGCTCTTAGGTTTAAACTATGGCTTTATTGCCTATGTCTTTTAAACAACTTTCATTTATTTTTAATTATTAAGAATATGTCACAAAAGGGATCAGCTGATGCAAAATCTGATGTACTTATCGATGGTGACAGTTTAGGATCACCCAAATCTAACTTTAGTCCAATTTCAGAAAGATTGCCTCTCAACCTCACCTGTCTCATAAGATTGTCATAGAACTGATATAGGAAGATGCAATATATAATCATATCTTTTATTCATTTATAAACCAACTCCCCAGAAAAAGAAATGTGACATGCAGGTATACAGTGGTGCTTAAAAGTTTGTGAGCACTTTTGAATGTTCAGTATTTCTACATAAATATGACCCAAAATGTGATCTGTTTTCCACACAATTTCTAAAACTATTTAAGAGACAAATGAGTCAAAAACATAGTATACTTGTTCATTGATTTAGTGAAGAAAATGACCCAAAGCTACATACTTGTATGTGGTAAAAGTATAGGTCATAACCATTGAAAATTAAAAAGCGTTCACAAACTTTTTTAGAACCACTATAACAGTGGTTCTCAACCTTCCTAATGCCACGACCCCCGCCCTGCTGCCGTGACCCCCACCTCGCCCCCTCCCCACACACGATGAGGTGACAAAGGGGCGTGGTGGGCTAGCACGCGCTTAGGCGACCCCTGTGAAAGGGTCGTTCGACCCCCAAAGGGGTCGCGACCCACAGGTTGAGAACCGCTGCACTATAATAACAAAAACTAAATTTTCAATACATATCTCTAGTAAAATATAAGTATTTATGTGGACATTGCAGTCGTCATAATCATCATCATCATGAAAACTCTCTGAAAGGCTTTGAGCCAATTACCATTTCTTAGCCCAATCTTTCCTACAGGACTGTTGCTGTAGAACAACATTGGGAGAGAAAGTATGAACTGAGCTAATGGAGAAAAAGCAAGACATGAATATTTCAAAATGATAATGCAACATCTGTGATCACTTATTTTAATAATATGAATATAAAGGCAGGCATTTTGTATATTTATTACTGCAAATGCATTATGATTTCTTATCCTATGGAAAGCTCGCCCATTAAATTTTGATGTTTGCTTTCCCTAGTCTTGACTATAGAGAGATATCCTTAGCAAAGGAAACTTTTGACTAATACATGTAAAAACACATGTGCTTTGGTACAAGCAGCATTACCCATCCAACTGTGGCACAAAGTTGGAATATCAATAATAATTCAGAACTCCTATATAATAAACAATATACAACCTCTACCTAGCCGATATAACAGCCGAGTCTCAACTCGCAGAACGTAGAGCATTTTTTGGTAGCCCCAGCCAGGTGCTTCTAAACCTTTCTCTTTCTGTCACTATCCACCACCTCCCTGCCCCCTTCTATTTGGACAGTGAAGATTGTAGCATACAGATAGGCCCCAGGAGCAGAAGAACGGCAACGGCAGAGAGAGCTCACCTTTTGTTTCTGTTGTCGAGAGCCTGGCCATATGGTCAAGAATTGCCCTACTAAACCTCCCAGAAGAGGCAACAGATAACCTAGCAATGCCTCCACTACTCATGGCCTGGACGACAAGCCCCAAGGCCAAGAAAACAAATAATGCCCCCTCTCCACAAGCTCACAGGAGGGAACACTCAAGCACTGAATGGACCTTAATTACTTCCATGCTCAGGTACATTAGTAAAATTTGATTCTATCCTGACATTTCCCAGTGGTCAGGAAACCACTATCCCCGTTTTGACAGATTCTGAAGCAACTCCGACTTCATAAACCTAGCCACAGTCCAGAAACTTAAAATCTCCACTGTTGCTTTGAACTCTCCATTGCCAGGGATAACTATTGATGGCCAAATTTGAAAAGCAGGCCCCATCACTCCTTTCCAATTGACAATAAATCAACATCTTGAAACATTAACCTTTTTTGTGGCTGACCACATCACTCTTCCACTGGTGCTGGGAACTGTTTAATTACAACACCATGATCCCACGATTAAGTGGAAGAACCTGTCTATTGCCTTTGATAGCCCTTAATGCCTTTCTCACTGCAAACGGCCTTCCAAACCCCCTGAAATCCAACAGAAAGATTCCTACTCTGCCAAGTTAAATATACAGACTTTGCTGATATTTTTGCAGAGGAAGAAGCCTCAGTCCTCCCCCAGCACAGAGACTGCGGTTGCACCATAAATCTAGTTTCTGGCACCAAGATTCCCGCCAAAAGACAACAGCAAATGTCTATTAAAGAATTAGAAACTCTGAAACAATATTTGGATTCTAAATTGCAAAAGGGATTCATACAGCCCTCCCATTCTCCCGCCTCAGCCCTACCTTCTTCATGCCCAAGAAACAAAACCCCAGTGAGACTAACAATTGTGGGGACCCCCCGCTGTAATTATGGTCCATGATAACAAAGCTTTGAGCTCAGTGACACTATCAGGCCATTATCCACTGCCGTTAATCCCAGACTTCTTGGATAAACTGCAGAAAGCATGCATTTTTACGAGACTAGACCTACACAATGCTTACAATCTCATTAGGATCAAAGATCTGCCATCTGCCTTCAATGACAGATACAGTAAATTTGAATATATAGTTACTCCATACAGACTAGTTAATGCCAGGGGCGTATTTTCCAGTTTCAGGAATCAAGTATTCTCAGATCTCATAGATAAATTTGTGGTGCTCTATCTAGATAGCAATAGCACTTAGACTTATATACCGCTTCACAGTGCTTTCCAGCCCTCTCTAAGCGGTTTACAGAGTCAGCATATTGCCCCCAACAATCTGAGTCCTCATTTTACTGACCTCAGAAGGATGGAAGGCTGAATCAACCTTGAGCCAGTGAGACCCGAACTGCCAAAGTGCTGGCAGCCGGTGATCAGCAGAAGTAGCCTGCAGTACTGCATTCTAACCACTGCACCACCGCGGCTCTTAGATGATATTTTGCTCTACTCTGAGAACGAGACTCAGCACACAGATCACATGTGCACAGGTCTCCATAGACTAAGAGAGAACCATCTCTTTGCCAAGCCAGGAAAATGCACCTCTGACCTGCAACAACTAGACTTCTGGGGTTACCACATTTCCACAAACGGCATCCAGATGGATCCCTAAAAGGCCCAAGCTGTCCTAGACTGGCAAGCCCCTCATACAGTCAAAAATGTCCAATGCTTCCTAGGCTTTGCTAACTGCTACAGGAAATTTATACCAGGTTTTGCTCATAAAGCCAAGCCACTGACCCAACTAACTAAGAAAGGAGTTAAATTTGCTTGGACTTCTATACACCAATCAGCATTCAAAGAATTAAAACAGCTTTTTGCTTGCCAGACCCTGCTTCAGCACCTGGCACCTCAAAAAGATTTATTGTCCAAACAGACCCTTCAGATATAGCCATTTGAGCTGGTGGTTTTTTTGAAGGGGGGAGGTGGAGGCAGATTCCTTTGCGACTGCTTTCCTTCCAACCTTGTCATGTTCCCATGAAAATTCAGATTTCAAAGACACAATGCAGGAAAGGGAAAGCAGCATAGAAGAACCTATGGAACAGGAGGGTGGCCAAGGTGGAGGGGGGTGATGTAGATGACCAGGCTGAGCCTGAGGGAGGGGTCAAATGCATCATCAGTCTCGAGTCCCTTCACACTCACAAGCAGTCTAAGTCCAGCCCACCTTGCATTCCATTGACTCTTATCTACCGCCAATTTGCTTTGACCGTTAGTTCAGATACTTGTAGAGAGCTTACGCTTGTAATAAATCATTATACATTTGAACTGCCTGAGTTTCTTGATTTCTGTGCTTGACAATAATTGAACCCAAAATTTCTGTTGCTAAGTGAGATAGTTAAGTGAGTTTTGTCCCATTTTACGACCTTTCTTGCCACAGCTATTAAGTGAATCACTGCAGTTGCTAAGTTAGTAACACGGTTGTTAAATGAATCTGGTTTCCCCATTGACTTTGCTTGTCAGAAGGTCAAAAAAATGTGATCACATCACCTCAGGACATTGCAACCATCATAAATAGGAGTCATTTGCCAAGTGTCTGAATTTTGATCATGTGACCATGGAGATGCTGCAATGGCCATGATTATAAAAAACAGTCATAAGACACTTTTTTCAATGCCATTGTAACTTTGAATGGTAACTAAACAAACTGTTGTAAGTCAAGAACTACCTATATTATGAGCCAAGACAGAAAGGAGAAAGAAGCTGCAACTTATTTAATTTAATTGGTTATTTAACTCATCTAATCGGATGTTTCATTAGAAGTTTTAGTATTCATTGTTCTGATTTTATAATTAATTAGTACCTAATTCAGCAGCAATTAATGAGGGATATAATAAATAAAGAACAGTATGAATAATTTCACAATCTTGTATATCATTTCTTCCTCATAAGTGTCCAAGTAATGGCGCAACAAGTTGGAAATTCATCCTAAAACTGGTTGTGCTAGTTAATAAATTCTAAGATGCATACACCAATCTTCCTTTCTCATGTTTCTTGAATTATATTACAAAATATATTTAGAATTGAAAACTATACAGAAAAACTATGAAAATTTACTTATGGAGGAAAAACAGATACAACAGCAAAAACACTACAAAATTCAGCAGCTGATCAAGAAAAATATTTCCTGATTTATAATTAGAAAGCTGTTAAGGATAATGCTAAAATAAATGCATTTTTATCTTTTTAAACTTCTCAAACATTAGCATTTTATTCAGCCATGACCCTTATTAAATGGAGGATCTGTACAATCAGAATTAAATGTCCTATCTACATAAAATGAAGTGCATTATTTATCAATAATACTTAATGACAAAAAGCTTGATAAATTCCTGCGATTACACTACTGATTTCCTCTAGTCATGCATCATTGAGTCTATCGGTCATTAGCATTATCACAGTGCATAAACTTCAGCTTATGCAGCAACTTTGATAACAGCATCTGAAATGTACCTCTACCTTTTTCTCCCCCATTTAGTTCAGATTAACTATTCCACGTTTCTATCTCAGACTGAATGGATAACAAAGAACATTCCTAAGAATCCTAAAGCATGAACTGGTATGCACTTTTTTTTCACTTATGTACACAATTTAATCAAGTTATATAAATCAGGATTTGGGAGAAGAAATAGCAATATATAATACTGATTCTAATAGTTACAATAAAATGAAATCCTAATACATGTTTTTGTATAGGCAGTTTTTAACAGCAAAAATGTATTACCTTTTTAAAAAATTTCAAAAATTTAACTTAGTTCTTAGAAAGAACCACAAATTTAGAAAACCTATAATTATTATTCCACTACACTAATTGTATATCACTAAAATCCATAAGGAAGTTAATTTCATAGCAACTAAAATTCCAGTTAAATTACAATAATAATTTTACCATTTTCCTATGAAATTTACCTAAAAGATGTCTGAGTACAAATTCTGCAAATTTCATTCAAAAGAATTTGTGTAACATAAAAAAGTGTGAAAAGAATAAGCATTTGATATTAATAAATTAATAAGATCATCATATTTTGAACAGATTTGTTGTGGACTAAATTTCTGTTTAATCTAATAGAAAATACAGCCTTTCTTCATGTTTTGAAGACTCCCTCCTTTTAAAAGAATTTATTCTGAAGGAATATTTCCCTAAGTGTGATACCCTTGAATTTTGTAATTGTAACTGGGAATTCTCATCTACTACAGCCTACATACTACAATACCCATACTTGATATGTCTCAGCAACCTTGATTAATTTGCATTTCTTTATCAATATGGGTTCAGTTCAATGTTCTTAAATAATAAGCAAACATATGGCAGAGGTTTACTATTATAACTCAAAATGCTAGCATGCTTATTGGCCTGCTTTCAATATGTATCTTCCACATATACACATCTCATTGATTCTACTAATAAGTAAGTATGCCTATTCATGCAAATATGAAATACAGCACAGCCTGGAAATATATCCCAAAACATCAGGAGCAAACCTGCTCCCTCATACATTCACCTCCCATAATATGTAATTGTATATTAATATGCCTCATTGCAACACCGAGTGAACAAAAGAATACAATTGTTCCATAATTATTCTGGATGATTTAATGAATGGTTAATATATCTGGAGATCTTGAGAGCCTTGAGATTCATGACTTTGAAAATAACATCAGAGGTCATTTAACAGGTAGGTTTGCAATTTGAATTTAGAGAGAAGCAAGGACTGGGTAGGATTCAAAGACCTAGTATAAGATTAAAGGATTCTACTGTTCAGAAATATATTTCCTTTCACCTAGCTTTCTCTATGAGTTTGTAAGTAGTGCAAGGAAAAGTAAGCCTTCTAGCAAAATATAGCATTGCCCCTAAAATGTCTTTATAACATGGGAAAATCAGATGAGCCATAAAATACATTTTAAAAATATTTTTCATTCTACTGTCTAAAAAAGGCCTTAACTAAGCTAAATGTGATCGATACCACCCTAATTCAATAGTAGTAAAAACCTCATTCTTGCAGCTAAATCATGTGTTCTGTCTGAAAGAATTCATACCACTCAAGACAAAATTTAATTTCTGATCATATTTATTTTAATGGATTGAATTCAAACAAAGTCGTGCTTACAGTAGAAACACTGCAATTGCTAACTGGTTTCACAAATTTCAGTGAATTTACTCAAAGCATGACTAAAAGGGATCTTAGTCCAGTATTGTTTATGGTAATGTTTACGTTTTAGCTAATTACTACTTAATCTTATAATGTTTATATTAATATCCAAAAGGCTTATTAAATTACTATTTTTTTTAATTTTTGCGGTCTCTATTTAATTTCTATTTCTAGGTCACGTTTCTTACTTTTTCTTAGAAAATCTTTACATATTTTGTACATATTTCTCCTAATCTATGCCTTTTGTATCCCTCTTTCCAATTAAAACTAAATAGTGTTTTCTGCATATTTTGCCACACTGTACAGAATTTTGTACCAATTTGAAGTCACAAACTGAGAGTTTGTCATTGTTTTCAATCTGACTGGCATATAACTTTTAGAAGTGCCAATGGATAGTCAAAACACAAACAGACCTAGTTTATTTAGTTTCTAATTACAAACGAATCTATCATGACAAGACTATTTTATGCCCAAACACCACTGAATTTTTTTTCATTATCATTAGCTATGATATTATTAAGCTATTGATAAATTTACCATAAATCTTTTCTTATCTCCACAGACAGCTGTTCCAGTGCTTATTTCTATTAATGCCACTTCAAGAAAACAAAAGGCCCCAGGTCACTATTATATGATATTTAAGCTCAGTCCCTAGTACCACTATAGCATCTAGAACCTTCAGCAAAGTAGTTCAATTAACCTGGTTATCAGACATAATCCATATGTCTGGATTATGCTACTGAAGCACTCATGTCCTAATATAAGCCTAAAAAATGCTTACAAAGAAAACAAACCTCACTAATGGTAATAAGCTAGACAGAAGTAATCAACTCCACCCTGCCTTCTACAGTCTTAATACTTAATAAACAAAGTTCACACACTCATATATATTTGGACCTGCAAAGAAGCAAGGCAAGCCATCTCTCATATTGCTACACTATTGGTCCTAAAGCAGGTCATAGGATTATGTACCATATTCCAGAGCTACAGTATTGAAAATAAAATTCTTCCATTGTACCTGGTCATACTGGCCTCCTGCTTCCTCACTGCTAGAGGTAGGCTCCCATGAAGCTAGGTCTTACAACCCTATATTTATGCATTTGATTTGTCCTAAACAGATACACGGTATTTTATTTGTCATGGATAAACATGCATTTGAATTTGGCCCAATCTTCAAACCTGTCCAGATCATTTTGAATTGTGATTGCATCCTTTAAGGCAGTGGTGTCAAACTCGATTTCATTGAGAGCCACATCAGGGTTGTGTTTGACCTCAGGGGGCTGGGGTGGGCGTGGCCAGGGTGGGCGTGCCAGCTTGACATCACTCGGGTCAGTGCTCTGCCAGCGAAAACAGAGAGGGTTGCAGAAGGCTGTCCCAGCTGAAAATGGAGATTGGGAGCCCGTTTTTGCTGGCAGAGGCACCACGGGCCAATCCTTCACTCTTTCCAGGGCAGCCCCCCGGGCCAGATCTAAGCATCCCATGGGTCGGATCTGGCCCCTGGGCCTTGAGTTTGACACCCCTGCTTTAAGGTATCCAGCCAATTCTCTAAATTTTGTTCATCTGGAAATATCATAAAAATCCTGTTCTTTTCACTCAGCTCCGAAACTCAGTCTTTAAGATTTTAGTTTTAGATGCTCAATCTACCAGTTTATAATTATCAGCCATTGCTTCCATTTCCTATACATCTTTTTGTTTCTTGCTATTCATCCATACAGGCCTTTAAAAATTCTCATTTTTCTTTTTTCATTTGAAGCTGAGTTATTTTTAGGATTTCTCATTATTCTCTTACCTGTTTATTCTTTAGATTTTAAGCCATTAAAAGTCCAAGATAGCTGATGCATCTGTTTTTTTTCCCCTGATTATCTTGAACTCCAGCATGTTATTGTCATTTTCCCATAAAAACCAATTGTCTTCACTTCATCAATCAATTCTACTATTTTCTTCACAATTTGATCCAAATAGTCAATACCAATGAGTTTTTCCATATCTTCTGAAAAAATTAAACTGGTAGCAAGATCAGGAACCTATTGGATCTTCCATTACTTGCCAAATTAGTTTTAAAGCAAGCATTAAGATAGTTAATTTCTATGTAACATTATACCGTGTTTCCCCGAAAATAAGACATGTCCCGATAATAAGCCCAACAGGGCTTTTCGGGACATGCGTTGAAATAAGCCACCCCCCGAAAATAAGCCCCCCCATTACTTTCCAGGGGGAAAGGGGGGGGCATGCCGGGAGGCGCTCTTTTTGCTGCGGGCACTTTTTTGGCCGGGAGAGCGAGAGCAAGTGAGAGTCGAGGGCACGCACACCCCGCGGGACTGCCTCGGCTCCTCTGGGCTCTGCCTCTGCCAGCGTTTTCAAACGCGCTCCTGCCTCCGAGGAAGAGAAGGGGAGCCTTGATGGCTGCCTCGCCGCCCCATCTCAGGCAGGAGCGCGTCACAACGCTGGCAGAGGCAGAG
>QLTV01003186.1:825894-851966 GCA_003457575.1 Thermophis baileyi
TATTAAGTCCAAAGGTTCACATACTTTTTCCTCCCTGCACTGTGAATGTTTACATGTTATGTTCAATTAAACCATGGCAACATCTAATGTTTGTGTAGTATTATTTTAAGCAGACTGTGTTTTTCTATTGTTGTGACTTCGATGACGTTCAGAGCACATTTTATGACCAATTCATGCAAAACTCCATGTAATCCCAAGGGGTTCACATACTTTTTCTTGCAACTGTATGTCACACATGGTCCTATCCACTAAGCCAGTATTGACAAATGGAGGCTATGCCAAAAGCTGAATAAAACTGAAGTATGCACCTTCCATCTAAGCAACTGTATAGCGAATTGGGATAACATACCACAGTCTTATGAACTAGATCAGAGGTGGGGAACTATGGCCCATTTATGACTTGTGGACTTCAGCTCACAGAATTCCTGAGCCAGCAGATCCAACAAAACTAATTCCAGGAATGTAGTTGCCCTGAAAACTATGGCACCACCTGAATAAAATCAGGACAGACCATGCCAGAACTAAGGCAAAGCTCTTTAAATGGGGGATGACCAAGAGTCAGCAATGCACTATGGTACATCGGAACAAACAATAGCAGATATAGTTTGAGAATGTCTCCTCAGGAAATTTCAAGGCATCTGGGATGTTCTCATCGCAGCCATAGCAGAAGCAGTTAGATGGTTAGCTTCCTTAAATATTGAGTTATATCCTATTGTGACTCTATGACACTGTATTATGGTGATTTTATCATACTTTTACCTTAATTTAATATTTTATCTGGTATACTGTACTGTCCACATATTTACATATACAGTACATAATATATATTTGCTGATACTTTAGTTAAACTTGTGCTTGTATGTATAATGTGTTTTATTAGTGTTGTATATCAGTGATTGCATGACCTCTGTAGATGCCATATGCTAAATAAAATAAAAATATATGGTCCAACTTCAAATATTCAAATGCTGATGCAGGGATTGAGTGGAGGGAGAAAGAGATCAAGATAGAGCTTATACATGCATTACTAGAGTAGTAGTTAAGAGGCTAGATTAAGAGCAGGAAAATCCAGGTTGTAATCCTTCTTTTGGCCTTGAAGCCCAGTCATTCACTGCAGCCTAGACCGAAAAGTTGAAGCACATCTATTTACCAACCCTCACTGGACCAGCATGATATATTATGGTTTATAATACTCCAATGAAGCAGCCTTCAATTCTGCAGTAGACTGAGTTGGGATGGTGATGGTGATGATGATATTAATAATGTTACAGCAAGGAAAAGCAAACAGAAGCAAATTACAAAACTGTCTGTATAAATAATTTTTAAAGTATCATAATCCTAGCATGTTCTTCCTGCCCTCAGAAAGGCAGATTTTCTTAATTTATCTTGCTGAAGGTCTGGACATTTAACTGGCCCTTCATACAATTTCATCTTCATTTATTACCCTTTTTAATAGAGACATGACATTCTACTTATAGCTGTATTCTCTCCATTTATTCTCTCTTAAAACACACGATCATCATTGGCCTTGCTATCTAATAGTGTGCGTCCAGTCACATAAAACCAAAGAGGCTTCCCTAAGATGCCTTGGGAAGTAGGATGACTTTCATTTACTGAGGTGTTAATATGCTTAATCTATCAATTAAATGAATAGGCTCATTTTACAAAATACAGGAGACAGCTAAACCTTGGAAGGAAAGTGTGCTAGCAAGTCTCAAGTAAAGATATTTGACCATAAGTGCTGCCAACAATATGCTAAGAATGAATGGAAAATATACCAAAATCGAAGAATGAATAGAAAATATGCCAAAAAAATCCAAGATAATAGGGGGAAGGTATTTACAAATTTGCTTTTAAAAAACCAAAATCATTTTGTAAATCTATTAAAACATTTTTCAGAATAAAATTTTATTCAATCAAACTACTTATGGACAGTTATAAGCTATTCAGAAACCGTTTCAGTCAACTAATGTCATCATAAACTAATGAATTTAACTTTAAATCTATCTTTATTCAAATGATAAAGTCTTGATAGCTGATACCATTTACTCAGTAAGTTGAAAATGATTATTTAAGGGTTTTTTTTCTCTTCTATTAGTCACATTTAAAAAATGGCAAAAAGAAAACATCACCCAAAACTTGTCATGCTCTTTTTTTGCCCTTTAGGAAAAAATTAAAGAGGCTCAGTCCAGTCTTGTCTACTAAAAACATTATTATTTATTTCTCTCAACAATGCCCTAAAGTGTTTATGTATAGCAAATCATTCATACATGCAATCTTTCTACACAAAGGATGCAGTGTGAAGTCATAAGGTCTAGAAACAGTTTTCTCATGTAATAATATTGTCATCAGAATCAGTCTAAAGCCATAATTAAATGCTATTGTCATGTCTGACCTTAGCAAAATGTTAGCAGGAAACAACTACCTTAGTTTTTGAGATATTCATGCCACTTGTTCAATAAACACTCAATGCTCCCAAGACACTGCATCTGTGACCCTTTCAAGTTTGAGTGATTCTATACACTGCCTGGTATAGTACTTTGTAATAAACTGTACAACAATATTTCAATAAAATAAAATTGTAGTAGACCCTGGTTTTTGAGCCGCGGTGGCGCAGTGGTTAGAGTGCAGTACTGCAGGCTACTTCTGCTGATCACCGGCTGCCAGCAGTTTGGCAGATCGAATCTCACCAGGCTCAAGGTTGACTCAGCCTTCCATCCTTCCGAGGTCGGTAAAAATGAGGACCCAGATTGTTGGGGGCAATATGCTGACTTTGTAAACCGCTTAGAGAGTGCTGTAAAGCACTATAAAGCGGTATATAAATCTAAGTGCTATTGCTATAGTGCTATTGGATGTTCTCATGCCAATTTCTTAATGTAATGTTAAGAAAATGCAACATAGAAAGATGCAATGTGCATTCCTTTCCAGAGACTAAAGGCAATCTACTTCCTCAATTATTCATTCAATAATTATCAGTATTATTATTATATCCCTAAAAATGTGAAATCACAGCTGCCAATTTTTTAGCGGGTGTTGGCCTTCATATGCATTGAATTCTTCCCCCAAACCTAAGATATTGTAATGTATTAGTATAGGACATGGGTCGGCAAACCGCGGCTCGCGAGCCACATGCGGCTCTTTGGCCCCTTGAGTGTGGCTCTTCCACAAAATACCACGTGCGGGTGCGCACGTACAGTGCGATTGAAACTTCGTGGCCCATGCGCAGAAGTCGGAATGGAGAAGCGGGCGGGGCTGATTCTCCGGAGCTGGTTGAGGAACATAGCCACCCCCGGCGGAGACTTTCCTTCAGGCGACCCTCCTCCTCCTCTCGCAACTCCCTGGCTGGCTGTGGCGGGGCCAGGAGGGTGCGCATGCGCGGGGAGTCCCTCAAGCGAGCGACAAAGCGCAGCAAAGACGTGCGCGGAGGGCAGGCGGCTGCTTGCTTAAGGAGGGTCTTTGGACACGGCTTCTCTCCTGCCCTAAGGATCTGGCCACTGCCTTGCCGTGCCCCCCCTGGCAGCTCTTTGGACGAACGGGGTGGGCGTAAGCTCCAGCCCAAAGCAACAGGAAGCAAAGGCTGCCTTCGCTCCGGCGACCCTCCTCCCCCTCCTTCTCCTCTCATGTGGGGTGGGGTGGGGGCACAGCAAGGCGATGGCCGGAGCCTTAGGACAGGAGAGAAGCGGCCCTGTAGCTGCCTTCACGCCACATTTGCGCGTTAAGGCAGCCTTCGCTTCCTGCCGCTTCAGGCTGGAGCTCACGCCCTCCTCGCTCGGCCGAAGAGCTGCGGGGGGGGGGGGCCCACAGGCCTTTTTAAGGTTGCCGACCCCTGGTATAGGATATGTATGGATCCAAGCAGTGTAGTCTTTTGTAATTAGTAGATGAATTTTTTTCAATGCGCATAATTTCCAAGTGCTATCCAAGATTTTTTGTTATGGCACCCTGTGTGCCGATAAACGCTGGACTACAATGGCCAGTTTAGGCAATAATATTTCAATTTTAATTTTCAGATCTTGATACTTTGTGATTTTCTCCAATTCTTTGTCTTCTGTTCTACTACCTGCTAATATTGCCACATCAATTCTTCATACTTTCTTCTTTTCAACCACAGTTAAATACAGTGTTATAAGCCAAGACTTTATCAGTATTATCATCATCATTAGTTTATTAAATTTCAGGTCACTCAACTCTCAATGTCTTTTTTTAATAAAAGTTGCTTCACATTTAACAAAACCCCACATCACAAGATGACTGGCATATAAATTTGATACTTTGTAAATAAACAAATAAACAAATAAACAAATACTATAAACAGATACCATCAGTACCTTGGTAGCTAAACACTAGTAGAACAGAATAGGGAGGAAAGGCCTGTATCTGAAATTGCTTCATCTTAATAAACAATACTGTGTTTATCTAACAATTTGAGTTAAATAGACAAATGTGCCATATCTGGCAATAGCCTATATTCTAATTGCGAGCCATTTGTACTTCCTTCCTACCATCATGTACAACTTAAAGGATTCTTAATTTACTCTCAGAGCGTTTACTGCATGATCTTTAAGTCTTCTATTCCAGAAAGTGCTTGGGTAAAAATCCTGATGGACTCTTACTAATATAAAAATAAGGCTTTATGACTATGATTGTGATGAGACTGTGATCAGAATTTCTGTTTGTGCCTTTCAGTGTAGCGAAAGCTAGAACTATATCTAACTTTTGTCACCTAGTGCAACATAATCTTAGGGCACCGACATAAAATATTTCATAAAACAAATGATGTAACATTGTTATATTGAGAAAATAAAACCTAATATAATCATAATAATGACTATCAACATTTCAGAATAAATTCTTAAAAGTGAAATATACATTTGAAATTGGCCTTTGCATTGCTAGTATTTTGTTTGAAAATATTCTGCTGAGTTGTTGTTTTGAATAAAATCTATAGTTAGAACATTTAGGTACATATTTCAATATAAATGACAAAATGTAAATATTTCCTGATATGAATTCTATTTTACAAGATCCGTCAAGGTATTTATAGGATTCAATCCTATTTGTGTCTTTAATTAAATTTAACATACATACTTTAATGCAATTTAAATAGATTATTAGTTGTCAGAATATAAAATATAAATATTGTTTATGATTCAGTTCCTTTAAGTACTTACACTCAGGAAACTCTTTTAACCTCATGACTGAGTAGTATTAAACATTGAGATGAGACTTCTAAAGAGCGTCTGCTGCCCTTTGCACTTTTCCAATAATCTTAAATTACTACAACTTAATTATAATTTCAAGGCACTAAATTGAGATTTTTTAAACATTATAGAAAGACTGTAATGGAAAAAATTACTTACAATGACAGGGATTTTAAAGTGTTTTTTAGGGAAGATATTCCTGCTACTAAAGACCTTATTAAATCCTGAAAATTATTTTCACTTTTGAAATTTATTGGGTAAATATTTTAGCAGTAAGCAAGTTATTTGGTATACTCATATACAAATATTCTTCATACAAACATTGCATATATACATTGCATAATAATTTATCTATGAAATAAATTAAATTAAATTAAATTTATAAATTAAAAAGGCATAGCCAAAATCTGTATTTTAATATACAGAGTTGGAAGGGACCTTGCAGATATTCTAGTCCAACCCCCTGCTCAGGCAGGAAGTCCTATATTATTTCAGACAAATGGTTGTCCAATCTCGTCTAAAAAACTTCCAGTGTTGGAGCATTCACAACTTCTGGATTTCATATAATTGCCATGTTGTTCTTGGACCTCATGGATAATAATAACAAAATTACTGAGCATCTTCTCCCAACCTAGTTATCCTCCAGATGTCTTAGAAGTACAACTTTCATAATTACCTACTAGGATGTAGAAGTCTATATTCAAATCCTGAAGCATTCTTTTAAATATCTTTTTAATAGTGACTGATAGTAATTAATAAAACTGAGAAGAATTAAGCTTAATTTTATTTGTTTACTTAATTTGAAACCCTCAATATTTTATTTTGCACATACCTATTTAATTCTTCTTGCTATTGTCCCTGAATCATTAATTCTATTATTATTCCAATTAAGAAATTATAGTTTGTAGCAATGTGTAGCTTGAAGAAGACATCAATCCTCACTAACTTTTTTCTATATATTATGAACCATACTCATCAAATTATTATCTTCACTACCAATCCAAGCAAGCAGCCTATCTAAACTGATAATCATGGGCAAAGCATTAGGGCTTCAATATGTTCAATACTGATTGCATATATTTTTTTTTTTAAATATGAGTACCTTCTACTTTAAAAATACACATGCTGAATTCTGCCATTTGACTACTGTTCTAATTTCTACATATTTTAATTATGTTACTGCATGTTCTGTAAGGTAACGGAGACTAAAAATTGATGAAGAAAATAATGTAACTGCAACAAAACCCACTAAGTGTCAGTCTAATCTGATGCTGAGTAAATCCTGGGCTACTTCACAACTTGAACCCAAAAAGGGGTCTTGGTGTCAAGGTTTTGTCCCAGATATGGAAAAATGGAACCCAACTGGAACTGTATATGACTGATAGCAGTTAGAAAAAACCTGGTATCCTTCCTGTGCTTCACGCACCACAGCTTGAGATATGGATACTCATCAGATTTAAACAGTGATATACTAAAACAGATACATATTCAGAATGAGCACGTATTCCTTAATATTTGTAACAGAGCAACTATAAATTATAATGCTATAGACCTTCAATATCATTGAATGGAATTGGAATTGAAATGAAATTGAATCCACAAATAGAATTGAATCCACAGTGGCCCAATAATATAAAATAGTGTTACAGCTTTAAGGAAAAGTTAAGAGTGAACTTGCGTCTTTTTCCTTTGAGTTGTCTTTAAAGCATCTTTTACCTGAAATTGTTCAATTCACTAAAAATGATCTGAGGTAAGTTGAAAGGATAAAAAAGTAGAAGTTATACTCTCTGATATAACACAGACCTTCTCTGGACCTCCTTCCAACATCCCAAGGAATGTCAGATTGTTTACATAATTAGTTCAGATAACTAAAAACTACTTATTTACATAATAAATTCTGAACTTAACTACCATAGATTCTATGTAGAACTTTTAGTTACTCATTCTCTTTGACTTATACACACACATAGAAATCTGATGTTCTTACAATACTACTTTAAAAAGCCAGAAGCTACAACAGTACAGTGAGATTTAGAAAAAGGGGTAAGGGACATACTGCAGTTTCCTTTGACAGTCAAGTCAAAGTTTGACTTCAAGGTAAACTACAAAACAATAAAATATTGTTCCATTCAAAAACAGGTAAAGTTCTATTCTATTCTATTCTATTCTATTCTATTCTATTCTATTCTATTCTATTCTATTCTATTCTATTCTATTCTATAAGGTCTGGAAAGGAATGGGCTTAATTTTCTTAGCAGAGCAGAAATAAATTATTTTTATACTGGTTAGTAGGAATGCTGAAAGTAGGAAGATTAAATTTATAGCTTTTTAAATACAGGCATGTTACATAGAAACACAAATGACAGAAGAGCCATATGTATGTTTTTGTACATGCACTTTATCAGATAATAAATATCTGATAATTTTAAGTTAGGAGGATTAGAAAGCATGTACTTTTAAGAGGAGTATGTCTTTATTTTCTAATCAGAAATGCTAATGAAAAAAACACTTAAGCGATGCTGACTACTCATTCATTAATAGCCATCTATCATTTGTATTTCTAATTTACCTATACTTGGAAATTGGAGTTTTGTAATTTTTGAAATGCCTTTTGTAATAAAGTTAAATACAAGAAACTAGTCTGAAAATAATAAATGAAAATAACATCACTAAAACAACCTACAGAAATCTTAAAATATTTCAAAAAAGTAAACACAGGCTGTAATGTAATCCTAGTAAGTCTTCTCAAAAGGGAATCCCACTGATTTCAATGGGGTTTCTCTCTGACAACTGAATAAAGGAGCTTGCACCACAACTTTAATATAAATTAAGTAATAAGCCCTCAGAACATAATGTATTTTATTTCTCAGTAAATAGTGTATGGCATGGCAATTATATCTAAAGCTATTTTTAAACATTCAAAATCAATAAAATACTATAATTAATACTTGCAATGTTTGGGAAAAACTGTAATGCAACTTTTAATTTAAAAAAAAATTCTAAGTAGTGATCAGTGAGACTAGTATGTTCTGGAATTTCAAAAATTATTTCAACTTTCTAAAACTACAAAATACAAAATTATTGCAAAATGAAACTATTCCAGTCTATATTAGAATGCTTCTGTAGCCTGCAAAACGTCTGTCTTCCCTGACAATGCAGAGAGTCTATAACCAAAGAGCTAAACTTTTATTTTTTGACCATTTTTATATATTCTGGAGAGCACAAGCATTCATCTTTGCACTTCAAGGTGTTGGAGATAAAAAGACAGTTGCACATCAGTGGAGCATAAATAAGTAATTCGGTCCAATCAGGGGTAGCCTTTCTTTAAATTAACTAGTCGTTCAAATAATAATTAGGTTAAAAATCTAAAACCAATACAATACAGATAAACTTTCCTCCAAGTTATCTTTAGATTTAGTAACCAAGTGTTTGTAATGGTCCATTTCTGCATAACTGAACACAGAAATCTTGCTGCCTGATCGAATAGTCCAAATCTTTCAGTGAAGCTGCTTTTAACGACAGCCCCGGCAGCAGCTTTGTTTGATCTCTGCTGCCTTCCCTAATCTGGGTTGTCAAGGTTCACTTGTTGGAAGCTGTTTACCTTAAAAAAAAAGTGACTCCCCCCTCCATTCCTCTCTCATACAATGACTAAAAAGACTGAAAGGAAAGAATGCTGCCAATGTAAGAAGTTACAGCTGAAATACCTTTTTGCAATGAAATTGTAGCTGACACATTTTGAACAAAAGTGACAAGGTTCTCTCATTCTTTCATCCTGCATAGTACTGAAAACATTAAATTGAATTACACATCATTTGAAACAGTCCAAATTTCTTTACAATCCTCTTAGTTGCAATTCTTCCCCCAGATTCACTTTGAGCTTAACACAACTCAGTGGCTATTTCCTTTTTAAGCTTGGAAAATCCTTGTTTCTTCTCCATTAAAAAAGAAATAATCATAAAGTATTTAAAAGGTTTCCTTTCCTATTTGGCATTGTACAATTAAAAGTAGAAGCAATTACATTAAACAAATAGCATCAGCAGTATTCCTTATAATTATCTATAATAGTACAAAAATTCCCATGAGACTTTTGTGACTTCATAAAAATCAGATTAAAAAAATTAAATTTTAAAACTACCTAGTAAATAGGAAATAAACTGTATGCATCTTTAAATGGTATAATTCAACATATGAACTCCATGTATCAAACCTACACACCATATGTAAATTTTATCCCATTATGCATTCATAACATTGATCAGAAATGAAACCTGAAACTTCTAAGGGTTCTCATTCTCAAACAACAAGGTATTTGCTTTCAAAAAACTCAATTTATCTGCCAAAGAAGTGGGAATGTTTCACTTTTTTAAACAGAATCAATAGACATTCCAGAGATCATATTGGGCATGTAACTTCAACATTCCTACCCCAACTGAAACCAACACAAGCTGGGCCACTGTCTTCCATAGTTATTCCTGCACTTTTTGTCTTGCTGCATTCTACTTAAGAAAATGGCGTAAAAAATTAAACCATGTCAGATGTAGACACTGCAAAATCAATACACTTATGAATCAGGCTAGCAGCAGTATCAGAACACAATGACTTGGAAATAATTAATAGTTATCAAGCGGGATGGGATGAAATGGGGAAGGAGACAATTGCCATCATCTTTTATGACAGCATTTATATTGTTTGCTAAACTCCTGAACTCTAATTTTAATCTTAAAAACAAGGACTTTACATTCTGTATGCAACCCTTCTTTCTTTCTCTCATTTCCATGATTTGAAGCAAAACAAAAACAAAAAACTGAGCCCACACATCTGGCAAATTGGAGGGGTTCTTTTGTTCTTTCTGAATGATCCACAATTGTTATCCTATAGCGGGTGTTTTGCTTAAAGCCTCCACTGGTTCTCTTATACTTACCTATAGAAAAAAGCTCTGTAATGGTGTGATTGCCACCGTCAGCACCCAACTCCTAACTCAGGGGCTCTTGTTGCTCCTGTGATCTCCAGCAGGCAAAAACTTTCTGTTCTATAGTCGAGAAGAAACCAAGGGTACTTTCAGTAAGTCTCCACAAAATAGATTTTGGTTAAGAAACGGGGAGGCTAAGACCTGGAAGAGGGAGGGGAAAATATATGCTTGTGTCTAAGGGATTGGGGGGGGGGTGTCTTGGAAAGCACTTGCAAGAAAGGAAATCAAGAACTCTGCTCTAGTAATAGGATTTAAAATTGTCAGACACAGTCTCCCTTTCACTCTCCTGTTTCAACGCTGCTCCAAACTCAGCCGGAAATCTGCTGGGTTTTTTGTTTTGTTTTGTTTTTTTGCAGAAGTGATGCCCCAAAAGCAAATCATGGGAAGGTGCTTGGATGTGGGAAACTGAAGGTCAAAAGACGGCTGCAACCGAGGCACTCAAGGCGGGGAAGCAGCCGCTGCCCGGAGGGTGAGGTGGGAAGACGTGCTCTCATTTCCAAGCACAGGAGGGGGGGGGGGAAAGGAAAGATCGTACTGGGGTAGGGACTGTCACGCTTCAAAATCACTCTAGCTCTGCCGTCATCGCAAGACCCAATAACAGGTGGAGGGGCACCGAAGTAGAAGGGAGTTAGGAAAAGCAAAAGGGCCCGGGTACTGGGCTGGGATAGCTCGCGCAGACGGAGTTGCAGCGCCCCGTTCTAACTTTTCCTAAACTCTCCCCGGCTGCGAAGACGTTTGGCTCGCTACAGCCACCGGAGGCGGCGAAACACACGGCACGTCCGGCGGCAGTAAACCAGTACCAGGTACAAGAGACCAGACCGAGGGAGTTTAGCCCAGGCACGGGGCTAAAGGAGAGCAGGGCGAGATTATGGTAGTGTAGTGTGGGACTTTGATTGACAGGGGTGGGGGAGAGACAGAGAGAGAGAGAGAGAGAGAAGAGGGAGACCAAGTCAGTGATGCTGCTTGTGTGAAGGATGCGTCCGTCCGTTGTAGACGGGTGTTGCTGAGCGCTTGGGGGAAATAATAACACGTCTGGGGCTCCCTCGAGCGTCTTCCTGGAATGTGCGGCGACCGCTACTTGAACAAGAAAAGGCGCGCGACTCGTTGCGCGGGAAGTTCTCCTTATGCCCGACACCGAGCACAAGGCACGGGGCGGAGGGGAGGAGGGGGGGGGGAAGAAATCTTCGACGACCCTTCGACATACCTGCACACATTCCTTACATTGCCCGTGCGAGCGGGAGCGTGTGTATGCGTGCGCGTGAACGTGTAAATTTGTGGCGTCTGTTCTTGCTTTCCTTCCCTTGAATTTAAGGTATTTCTATGCGTTAAGTTACTAATTTCCGCGCGCCTCCAGTCCTATTGCGAGCGTGGATTACCGATCGCAGAAGTGCTTGGCCGGTGTGGTCTTAGAAACGAGAGAGGTTAGTACTGTGTCGGCTTTGTCACTTGTGTATAATCTGAGTGTTTCTAACCTCTAGTCTAGTCCGAAGGTGTCTTTGTAATGAAATATGCTACGGTTGGCGTGGGGCATTAGCAGTTCAATCTGTCTGATTGTTGTGTACCATTAAATGCAAATCTAATAGGCGCGATTAGGTGAGCGCTCTGGAGTGCACGAACTGGCAAATTGTTTTCTGTGGTTTGCACACTCATACAAACCCTCGGGATGGAGAGCGGTAGGAAAGGAAGTCTGGTAGCAACCGCGCACGCTCGACCAAGAGAAGAGCACGGAACTGTGACTCGTGTGCGTGTGCGTGTGTATGTTTGAGTGCGTGCGCGCGCGCGCGCGCGGACGAAAACCGGCGAGTTCAAGTTAAAGTGAGCGGGTAAGGTGTGAGTCCCAAAGGCCTATTCATTGAAGTTCGCTGCACGAAAGCAAGAGAAGGCAAAAAGCATACGGGGCAAAAGTTTGTTGCAAGTCGACTAAAAGTTCTTCCCCGTCTTCCTCGCCATCAAGTGCCCCAAGTTACCAAAGGAAGCGCACCCGCACCCGCCAGCAAACCCTGCCCGGGTCCGATCGCTCCCACCCTCCCTTTTTCCCGCTTGAGGGTCTTTTTTTTTTTTTTTTACACACGCGCGCACGCACACACACAGACGGGGGGACAGAGAGCAAAAGCGGCTTCCAACTTGCTAGGGTCATGTGTGCATCGTCCAGCGCGTGGAAGAAAGAATCGGAGGGAGGGAGGGAAAGAGATGAATGAGGTGCACAGATGGGACATAAAGAAAGAGGAAGAGCCTGAGAGGTGAAAGAGCCGCAGCTTTTTCCCCCATTGCGTCTTTAAGGGCTTTATGCAAAAGCTAGGGCGCGGGGGGGGGAGAGAGAGAGAAGAAGAGGGTGATGCCAAGGCACGTGTGGAAAGGTAAGGGGTGGGGGGGCCGAGCCGGGGAGGGGGTATTGTAGAGGAGACGTGAAGGGGGTTAGAAACAAACAAACAGGAGACTTAAAAGTGGATGAGAAAATGCGAAATGGCAAACTCACCCGCTGGAAACGGCCTGGCGGTGCCAGCTAAGGGGCTCCCCCCACTGCGGGCGGGTGAGTGAGTGACTCTGTCTGTCTGTCTGTCCCTCCCTTTACTCACTCCGTCCCACCCTCCCTCCCTCTCTCCCTTTCTAGCCTGCCAGCCAGCCCCATGCAGGAGGCACAGCGTGCAACACAGGCACACAATAAATAACAATAGAGCCCTCCGCTCGAGTCGGGAACTAGCTTTCCAAAAGGGGAGAGCAGCAGCAGCAGAAGTAATCAGGCAAGGCAAGGCAATCCAGCAGCAGCGGCAGCAGCAGGGAAGGAGGGAGGGAGGAGGAGGGAGGGAAGGCGATCCTCTTCGCCCACTTGGATCCCCCGCCGCCGTTCTGGCTGCTCGCGGCGGTGCTCCAAGCGCCTCGAGCGTCGCAGCCGCGGGAGCGTGGAGCTTTTTTTGCGCGGAAAAAACACGCTTTTGGGGAAGAAGGGTGAGGAAAAATAACACCCCGCGGAGGGAGATTTTGTTATTTTTTGCTGTTATGAGTCCCTGACGTCACATCCACCTGCTGGGTAAACAAGGCTCAGTGCAAAAAGAAGGGGGGGGAGCGATACATCGCGTTTGTCGGAAAACAAGCCAAAGGAAAAAAAAAGGGGGGGGAAGAGAAACACAGCATAAAAAAAAAAAAAAAAAAAGAAGAGAAATCGGGGAAAGGGGAGGAGGAGGAGGAGGGAGAGGGGACGGAGCGCGGCGGGGATGGAGCCGGCGGGGAGGAGATCTGCCGGTGGAGAGTCGCAGAGATGGGGAGAAAAGGGAGCGAGGGTAGAAAAGCCAAGAAAACTAGACGGGGGGAGGGGGGGTGGGGGGAGAAGAAGGCAGCCCGGAGAAGAGCAAACAGAAAGGGTCGAGGGGGGAGGGCTGAGATTGGGAGATGTTGAGTCGATTTCAATTAGGTAATCTTAGGCTCGCTTTTGTTGCATCCTTTCGAGATCTCCAGAAAAAGGAATCCGAGGTCCTCCCCCCAAGCAAGCAAACAAAACACAGACGGAGGAGAGTGAAAGGGAAGGAATTCAAAAGTGCAAATGCTGCGCGAGCCAATTTCCTCTTCTCCCCTCTGCTTTCTCTCTCTCTCTCTGGCGGCGCCTTTCTCCCCCACACTTGCCCCTTGCACTTTACCCAATGAAAAGAGGAGAGTTCGGGAGGTGAAAGTTCAATAGAAGGACAAACGCATGTGTGCAAAGAAACAAGACACGTCCACCATCTCTTAAGGCTCGCCTGCCCGCCCGCTCGCCCTTATGCGTGTTTGTTCTAGAGGTGAGGAAAGTCTCTTCGATTGGAAAGAATCTCGGCATTCAACCCACGGGCTTGCTTTAAATGAACGGCTCCCGGAGAACAGAAGAACAAAACTTCCTCCTGGTTTTGGTTTTGAGAGTACTCGGTGGAGAAAGTGGCTGGGTATTGATATGCCTTTCCTGCTTTCTTCCTAGAAAGTTGACTACAGGGTAGCATGTCGAGTGTGATTTTAACCTAAGTTACCTGCTTCTGTATCCATTCTGAAATAAAAGTTTGGAGTACAAGAATACTCCAGAAAAAGTTTGTTTTCTTTTCATAAGATTGGTTTCCATCCTTAGGAGATAAAGGGAAGAAACTTTTTCTTTGCATTCTTCAAATATTAATTCTCTTTCACAAATTTGCTGAACTTAACTTTTCCTAAGAGAACCCCTAAAAGGCGAAAGGGGTTAACATTTCTCCACATTTGTTCCTGCTTAGATGAGCTGGATAAAGAGTCACTTCTAGGAACAGACAAGATAGGCATTTTGCAAACACTCTGAATTCAATGTGTTTCCTAATGTAATGCGCTTGTATTAATTGTAGCACTGAGGCCTTTATTCTCCTAACTTAGCCTATTGGCAATCTTTTACAGGCTGAAAAAATGCAATTCAATATTTGTTCTAATATCAGCTCTTCAAAGTCATTTCTGAAAGTATCAGCTCTTCAAAGTCATTTCTGAAAGTATCAGCTCTTCAAAGCCATTTCTGAAAGTATCCAAGCTAGTCCTGTAATACAGAATCATAGTCCATTATATTTATAGATAAGTAAATCAGGGAACAGAAAAGGTTATGTTACCTGTGTCAAGTTCATACAATGAGTCAGTGGTAAAGCTGTGAGTAATATTCAAAGCTTCTTCCGTTTCTCAGACCTGTGGTTTAACCACTAAACAATGCACTAGACTTGACGTGCATAATCTAAAGACATATTCACTCATTTTATACTATTTATAAGTATGGGGTCTGAATGGATCCCTAATAAAACACTTTCATAGCCTCGATAATCTATTCTTACACCTATCTTATAGGAGTTTTATAAATATTCATACACATTTTAACCCATGACAGGTAAGTATTAGAGTGAAATACTGGTTCCATTATATGCAAGTTTTTAAAAGGCCTACACCTTAACCTTGTACATATAAACCTTTCATACACAATTTGCCTAGTCCTTGGTTTTGCATATGTGACTGTTAATTATATGCTCCTTTGCCTATCATGTATGGAAAAGGATCCCAGTTACCAAAATATTTGTCTTATTAAACCAATTTTATTATTTTATTTATTTTTTCCTGGTTTTAAAATTTCCATTGGGAATTTACAGCATGTAAGCATTTCCACAAATGCTTAATTTTGAATGAACGTTGAACAAAGAATAGAAGGCAGATAACTTTAACTTAGTAAATGTGCGTATAAGACCGTAACCAGTTATAATAAATACATGGCTTTGCAAACGATCCCAGTCTAAATATATTATTAGCAATATTAGAATAATAGTCCACTTGAGAAAAATACAATTTTAAAATAATTTAAGCATATTTCAAATTAAACTAGGTATCTGTTTATCTTTTGGGGAAATGATAAAAATAAAACATTTAGTATTTGGGTTAGAATAAATTCTGGTCTGAATTGTATTCCACTTCAATCTTAATTTTTTCTAAATTCTCGTGTATTTTTGGATTCTATATAATACATGTTGATTCTAATACATTTTGATTACATTTCTTATTGATCTTCATGAAAGAAGACAGAAACCACCTGTACTGATCTTGGAAAATGCCTCATTCTCTAGAAAATATATGTTTGTTTGTTTGCTTGCTTGTTTATTTAATTTATATGCTGCCTGTCTTGCCAAAGGCAACTCTTATAGGGACTGGGAACTATATAGGACCCAACATCCTCCATATCTCAATCTTTATTTATTGATTAACCGTTGGGCCATATCAAAGTGCAGAGTTCCAGAAACAAATTATTACTAAAATTTGATAAAAGCAATTTAAAATGGAATTGGACAAAATACAAACGTACTCATAAAATGTTCAGCATTAATTCTTAAAACTGGAAAATTTTTAGTGGATCCATGTATGTCTCTAAATTAGGCCTTTGGTCCAATTGTGTAGTGGCCTAACTATTGAAAGGATGGAATAATGAAACAAGTACATACTGGCTTTCCTGAACGCAATAGACATTTTTCAGTTCTATTAATATTACTACTAAGTTCCATATTTCTTTTGTATGATGTCAAATGGGATAAATAGACATGTTGATTTCTTACATTGATTAATACACTATATATAAGAAATTGAATTTAGATTTGCATTGTAAAGCACACAACAATTTTACATTTGTCTTGCAACAACAAAGGTTACCTCCTAAAATTTGATGACATTTCCAGATCTAATTAATAGCTATCAGAATGCTTTATTAGTTGCATGATGCATATATGTCACATGAGAGTTTTTCTAACACTAAAATGCAGCGATTCTATGCACCAGATTATTGTACTGTTTAAATCATTTTTCTTCTTTGATTAATATAATCAAATATAGATTTACTATTACACCTCTGTAAATTTCATAGGTTAAAGAATTTATCGTACAAACTGAAAAATAAATACTTTGCATTTTCATTCCAAAATGCTCAGATTAGTTTTAATACTGTGATGAGTGTTGTAAAAGGAATTGATTCAAAATATACATGTCCAATGGATTACAGTTGAAACAAACAGTTCATATTGTGTCTGAAAGGATACTGTAGAATTTAAATAATGCTTTAGTCATTTCAGTTATGAGATTCAGTTTTTGTTATTGTTGAAAGCAAAGGTTTTTTGGAAAAAATATTGTCATAGTATTTTTGCCTTGTATAAGGAAAATTAATGGATATAAGGATGCTAGAAGTTTCCATCAAGCTCCCTGTTTCATAATTTTTAATTTAATTTTTTAAATTTCATTTCTTGCTTCATATTTTTCTTATATTACTATAGATATATACGGTACATTGAAAAGTAAGTCCACATGAATTCAAATGCATTTACTGATAAATCAGTTTAGTAGTGCAAATTTGATAGTAGAATATTTGTTTTTTGGAATAAGAAATACCATAAAATAATAAGTATTTTTTTATGTTGCAATATGAGGTGTTACATTCCAGTATCTGTTCAACCAAAATGATGAAGGTTTGCATGTCCATTTGGTAGATATTAATGGGGATCTTAACTGCAGCTTAACATATTGTTCATTTTCAACACTGTCACGTTGCACTCATATAGAGCACATTTTAATTTCTTGATCAGTAATCAAATGGAAGTTTCTTTTGGCAAATTAAAACAGGAAGGATTTTTGTGTGGAAGAAAGGATACGGGAATATGACGCCACCTTTTGGTGATAAAAGTAAATACTGCAGATTTAAATTCTTAAGAAAGACTTCTGATACACTTTTTATACAATAAGAGCAAAGTACTTATGCCTTCTGTAATTCATTATATTTTAAATAAATCAGAGGAAAATCATTAAAAATAAATATTTGTATGTCAAAAGATAATTTAGATGTACTTAAAGAAAAATCCCTAATCTCGATGGATGTGTGAAAAAGCTAGAAAATTTTGCACTCAATTACATACAATACTGCAGATTTTGAAAATGCAATTAAAACCAAAGACTTTTCTTTTGGGATTGATGGATAAGCAGCTGGAAAAAATATGGAACTGTGTTTCTATATATGATGACTCCAGCAAGACTAGGCACAAAGATGAAAGATTCAACTTTATCCATAATGGAGGAATGGGTAGTGAAGATAATGGAAATTGCTGGAATGGCCAAATAGACCACTTTAATTAGAGATAGAACATTGTCTAAATTTAAGGGTGATTAGAAACCTCTTACTGATTTTTCTGCAGGAAACAAAATAAAATAATGTCATGTGGTTTTGATGAATTTAATTTAATTTAATAAATGATAATGATTCAAATAAAAATAATAAATTTTAGAGAAAATGTAAACAATGCTGTTATTTTATATTTATACTTACAATTGCTGTAAAAGAAAATCAGAAGTCACTTCTTTATATTTTTTTCTTTGATTTCTGCATTTTTGTCTGCTTTTTTCTTTTTCATTTTTCTGATTTTTTCATTGTAAATCTTTTAATTTTTTATTCGGTGTTAAAATTTTTGATAAAATTTATTATAAAAAAGAATAATCTGTAATCATATCTAGAAAGCTATACCATAATATGAATAGACAAAATTGTCTAAACTGTCAGAAAAAAAGACCAATATAACAATAAGCTTCATGTTGTAGCTCATCTACCTGAAATAAAATGACTTAGCTGTAAATATGGGAGATTTAGGATGGAGGTGGAGACATCAACCTGTTTTAATTTTCTCTTTGCCTTTTTCCCAGCTTTTCATTCCTACTGGAAGAAAAGGCATGAAGAATAAAAGCAAAAGGTTTAAAAATAATTATGATATGTAAGAGATGTTAGGATTGCTCAACCTTTTTTTGAAAGAAAAAAAAAAAACAGGCAGGCATTCTGTGAAAAGCCAAAGCACTTGAATAAACATGTGTTTATGATTAAAAAGATGGGCTGTCTTGTTTTTGCTGTGCTGATTTAAGCCAGTCTGCCAGCTCTATAAAATGTGATTAATTCCTCTGACAATAACAGCAGTGGGATTTATTCCTTACCTCCTATGCAATTGTTAATTGCTCTTGAATTGTTTACTGCTGTAGTTGTTTTACAAGTGCAAAGACAAACAGAGAGAAACTCCTTCCCCTTTCAAACCTTAAATCCCAGGTGTGATTGAATGCTTGGCAGATTTTGGTAATGGTGTACACAGGTTATGACTACAGCTTGTTAGTTTAAAAAAAATGGAGGTGATGACGCCTCTATAATTATAGGTGTTGCAGTTTTAAAGTCAGAATGTTTTTCCAGCCATTGCTCTGCCCCACCCCCTGTATCCTATGAGCCATGTTTCCTGGAGTCTTTCAGATTTTAGATGTTTTGTGAGGATCCTTAAAATCTATCAACAAGCATTTGTCATGAGGAAAACTATGAAATTAATTTTGAAGTTGTTTATCCATCATATACACACATAGTAAAATAATGCTATTGTTTATTAGAGAAAGGCAGTTATTTTTATTTTGCCAATGTGCTTCTGAATGCAGAGCCTTGTAGCACTGAAAATAGAGTTTAAGAGGGGAAGAGTTTTAATTTGTTCATAGCTAGTGCTTTTTTCTGAGCAAGGTATGTAACGCTTGCTTCTAGCAATTTGTCAAATATTCTTTTTGACATTGTAATTTTATTTTTGTTCTTGTAATTGAAGCAAGCAATCTTGAATGTGTGGATATAATAATGATTCATTTAAAAATACAATTAATTGATCTGTCACTTACTGCAAGCCAGTTACTTAATTCATTGATTACCAGGGCAGAATATCTTCTATTTTGAAACTGGATACCTTTTTAGAATTTTAACCTGCTGGGTATATTCAGTTACTGTACTCAAATTATATTAAATTTATACTGAAAATGTGTTGATTAACTTGAAGTTTTGTGGCTTGGTGAAAAAAAATTGCTACAGCCTGCTATTGTAAGGAATTTCAGACCAGGTATTATTCAGCATGTGAGCATGCTAGTTTAGTTAAATTACATCAGATTTCTACAGATGTTAGATAGGCATTAAGAAGTTATGGGGTTTATCCAGAATAGTCTGATCTAGAGTATTTCAGATATAATAATATGTGAAGCTAAAAGTTTTTCTGTGCTTTCACTGCCATTCTCATTTGTAAGGCTGGATAATTCTAATATATGCAAAACCATATAATAGAATTATTATATGCCATAAATAAAATACATTGACCTCAATGGAAGTTTGGAAAAAATATTGATAGCTTGCATCTTAATCTCACCACTCTCTCTCCTCCCATCTCTTTAATGTCACTCTTCATATGAAGTTGCTCTTCTTGCATTTTGTCATTAACAAGATACAAGAAAACCTTATCTGGATCTATAGCATATTTCATTTAATAAAAAGATGAAGCTATTCTGTTTATTTTCTCCAATAATATTATAAAAACAGAAAAACCAAGTCATCACTGCTGGATTTATAGAAGCCCTTCCCTTTTCTTTCGAGATGAGAAAAAACTGCAAAAAAAATGAGAAATAAACATTTTATTTGTGCTTCCTTCTTTGACACAGTCCATGCCTTTACATTGCTTCTTTCTTTCTCCCAGTGTCACACAACAATACATAGGTACATTTGCTTCTGTCTTCCTGTTTGTGGTGTCCATTGTGTACCTCTAATTGTCTTTGGAGACTCTCTGCGTCTGGCTCAAGGAACAGGGAAAATAATTATAATGAAGTATTTTCTTCTGTTTTTAAAAGATGGATGATGCAATCATGTTTCAAATAGATTTTGAAGAAAGGAAATAATGAGGTAAGACATCTATTCTTTGCCTATATCATGTCACATAAATTAAAAAATGGCTTGTTTCGGAAGCACATCCAAATAATTTCAACAGCAAATTTTTTTGGCAAAAACTACATCAGAAATAATAGAATTTCATATTCATAATGTCATATTGGAAAGCCATTTTAAAAATTCTCTAAGGTTTTTTTAATGACTTTAAAAACATATTGATCCATTTTATGTTTGTATCTGTTGAAGAAAGTAGGAAGCTATTTTTTCTATAGCTTTTTTTTCCTGTGCGCCCCAATTTTTCTTTTTCCCTGTCCCCCCTTTTCCCTCTAATTTTATCTTTCTCTTTTGCTATTTAACATATTTTTAATTTTTTAATGTTTTACTTATTCTCTATCAATACATTCTTTTTTTTTAAAGACCAGTAGATGGGTACATTTCCAAAATACCAATACATGTCCAATGCTTACTGATCTGTTTCAATGTTAGCTGATTTCAATTTTTTAATTTTAAATCATTACGTAATTTGCTGGTAAAATAATGCAAAGTGTGTGAGGGTTTATTTTCTCTTTGTTTTGATAAAATGTGGTTATTATTTTTGCTTACTGTGTTAAATCTCAGAAAATTAAAAGTTGATGATATTGAAAAGGGTTTGGAGGGGGAGGTGATTGTGAAAAATCCAGAATCATCACATAACTCTGTGATCATAGACACTGTATCCCTGGTTTAAATTGCATAAACCCTGCTTGTTGGTTTGGGGTTGGGCAACCAGTAAATTTAAAAACATAAATAAATAAGATACAAACAGCATGAATTAAAAAAGTGTATAGGTTAGTGTGCCTGCCTCCCAAAATCCAACCATAGAATTTCCCATAGTATTATTTTGAAATATCCCATATAGTAGGGTATGAAATAGCATTATCAAACGTAGAAGGAGGCATTAAAGGTTGAGAGGAGTCCAGCCAGCAATACCTAAAAGTGTGCCACAATTCTTTAAAAAATTCCTTGTACAAGTGGCTGCCTGGGCTCTTGTACATATTTGAGTTAGCAACTGTGTGTGACCAGAGAGTCTACCAGGCAGCAGATTGTAATCACACTCAATTGAACACTATTACATTCTCACTATACAGCTTTCCTGTCAGTGTGAGATTGGGCTGGGGTGAAGTATGCATTCTTATTGCCTCTCTACAGCCCTTTTACAAACACCCAAAGGAAATCTTTACAGTAATCCAAAGAGACGCTTTTGTGTGTAATGATATGTGTCTGTGCACTAACATTCTGAATTTTAAAATCATTGAACATAATGGCCATTTTGAAACTTTCATAATATCCAGAAGCAGAATCTCATACACCACAGTGGGCTACTCTACTCAAGGAGCAGGGGGGTGTAGATAATAAAGAACTTATTCATATGATTTCATCAGCCAAATATAGCATGTTTTGCCATGTCCTTTATTATTTTTAATAACCATTCTTTCACTTATTACACTTGTTTTGTTTTCTGAGCCTGAAACTGACATTGAAATCAGTCTATACCTGATCCAAACACTATTAAATGTATTCCATTGTTATTCCACTGGTCTGAAAATTCTGTATCATCCTAAACAAATTAAAACCACAAGAAAATCTACATTTACTTTAATACTTTGACAAACATATTTTATTTCTACATATATAGTTTTCTCAAATACTTGTATTCCGAATACAAATTTCCAAATTATACACATACTTACAAGTAATTTTTTGAGTTATATGGATTTTCATTTTGCTTGAAAGCCCTGACAGATATTTTTTTTTGACATCACTTCCTCTAAAACAGTTCTGTTTCTTCAATAAGTTTTCCATAGAAAGTTCTAGTGGTACTTTTCCTTCCTGAATACTATAGTGTTAAATGTTAACTAACATTCATATGTAAGTCTATAACTCACACTAAACTGGAAAATACTTTTTTTGTCTCTTAGCTTATAAAATAAACCATATCTCAGCTTTCCCATATGAATAGTTTTTACCTAAGGTAATGTTACGAGGAATGCAACTGATGAAAATAATTAAATATCACTGATATAGGATTGATGTCTAGAGCAAATTCTTGCTTGGTGCAAAAGCATTCTTTTGTATTTTATTCTCCCACACCCTTCTTAGATTTCCTGTAAACATCTTCTGCTCATAAACAACTATCATATAATTCTATTCCTTTGGAGTAAGTTTAGGTATATTGATGGATGGAATTAAATAGAGGAGGAGAGGGAGACTACTTTATTATCTACTGAATCTTGGAATGTGGGCTTGGATCAATAGCCTTTGTAGTTAAGAATCAAAATCCCTTAGAAGACTGAGCTAAAGACAAATAGTTACACGATTACAGAATGGCCTGATTCCTTGACCAACACAACTTCTTTGTTGCTTAAAATCCAGCACCCTCTCCTCACTTTCTGGAAAGAATATGATAATAATCTCCACACTTAATTCCACTGCATCATTTTGGAACAGGACAGTTGAAGGGATTGTTGCTGAATTTCAGTTGTTGCTGAAATACTTTTAGACTCACCATGGATGTGTATTAATGCTTCAGCTGCTGATTAGACCATGCAAACAAATTTAAAATAGTAGCAGCAATGTATTATGGTGGCTTTCTGTCTGTCTGTCTTTCAAAACGCAGCATTTTAAACTACTCATCTGTATTGAAGTTGGCTTTCTAATGTGCATGTTTCTTTCCATAGAAAGAGGCAGCAATTGCCCATTTAGTCCATTATTGGTATTGGTAATAACTCCTAGTCTAGTTATCTAATACCGGTAGATTTTTAATCAAATTATGCAAAATAAATCAGTTATGTTTTTCATGTAAAGCAAAACAAAGCAGAGCCATATTACTTTGAGAGTGTCTAATGAAAGTCTAGAAGCAATTTATATAGTCAACTTACGGTGTTAAAAATCTTCATCCTAGCCACACAAATAAACTACTATCACCACATGTTTAATGATGAATTTGCAGTGGAGAGAACGATGGTTTACCTAAGGCTGCCTAACAAATTAGTAGCAGTGTTCTAATTTAAATAGTGACTTCCAGATTATCACATATCAATGTTATTTGTGAAATTCGGCATTCATAAGACGACATCTCTTGATCTCCATTCTGCTTCAGCTCCTGGGTGTTCCCCAATGCCAACATCTGCTCTAGGAAATGCCTATTCTCCAGAGGAGATTATTAGGATTTGGGAAAAGAGGAATCCTCTCCCCATCCTGTACATAAAACTGATTTTCCCACCCTTCCCACCAACAATGGGAAGAAGTGGATACTACCCTATGTTGTCAATACCAACTTTTAGTCTATTTATATTCAATATTTAGGATTCCAAACAACGTTAATTGTGGCAGAGATGTACCAATTTATCTTGGAGCACCAGAGTATATTTGTTACGATAATCTGCTTCCCTATTGGGATAACAGAATGCTAAGTTATTTTGGGATGACGCTGCTATATAAAAGTTACCACTGATCAAAATATAATCCACTGACAGATATAACACAGTTGAGCAGCTCTTAACTATATGAAGATTTAAATTAAAGCATGATTCAAGTAAACACTTTGTCTTGAACTGCATTAGTATTTACATTCCTTTTTAATTCTATTTAAGCTTTTATTTAACATGCAGAGTGCAAATATAGATGTAAATATATGCTTTATTTCCATCCCATCTGATTAAACAGAGATCTTATTCTTGTGGTTACTCTTTTCAAGCAGACCACTGAAAGGCAATGAAAAGACAATTGGTTGTGCAATTTGCAAGGTTAAGATTTTTATTTCTAGCAATGGTCTTAGATTATTTCAGGCATGAAGTGAAAACTAGTTTAATACTTCATAACTACTCCTGGTATTTCAGATCTTTTCTGTTCTCAGCTTGAAGCTTTTTCGCCCACCTAAAGAAGTTTCTTGGACAAGTTTAGGTGTGAAAGCTGGCTAGGTAACTTTGAGCCAGTCACTCTCACTTAGCTCAATCCACATCACAGGGTTGTGTTCTGACCCAGCCTTCGCAAGTAACTGTGAAGTAAGCTGCTTACTTGCGAGTAAAACAAATCACTTTTCAAAACAGGGCAGGAACAGTCTTTTATTCACATGGATAAACAAAAACCAAATGTAATTAGTCCCACAAACCTGGTTCTGGCCAAGGAATCCGAATTGTTTGCTGTATACTAGAAAACGAACGGTTGTCTGTGACAACCGGCCACTCCCAAACCCCTACTATTTCCCAGACAGGGATGGGCTGGCTAGTGTCTAAGTCTGCTTTTCCCTGGGCGCCGGCTTATTGCTTTCCTTTGCTCTCCTTTCCTCTACGCATACACGTATCTAGGATGGGGCCGATCTGTTGCTCCTCCTCACTCAGCTCAGGCCCCGAAGACAGCTGCCTCTCCACCTGGGAGAGGACAGAATGCCCCGACTCTGCCTGTGTCTCTGATACTGTTTCCTTATCAGAGCCTTCCAAAGGCTCCGAAGCTGGCCCAGGCTCTTCCTCAACCTCCTCCTCGTCTCACTCTGCTGCTAGCTCTGCTGGCAGCCGACGGGCTACAACATGTTGTTGTGGTGGGGGGAAATAGGAGAAGAAGCAATGTTCAGTGCCTTGAGTTATTTATTTAAAAAAAAAAGATAGGAAAAATCTAGGATCAGGAAAACATGAGGATAGTAATAATTGTTCCTTCATCTTTTAAAAATTCTTGTCTAGATTTTATCAATCAATACAGCTGAATTTGATTTGAATATTTATATGGTGCAAATATATTTATTTCTTATATTTTTTACATCAAGTACAATTTTAAAAATCCTAATGAAATATATAAAATAGGCAACCCACATCAGTTCAGATGTTTATTGATTTATTTATTTTTGGTTGTAATGATGTAGCTATCTGGTTAGCTAAAAAGCGGAGAAATGCTACTGCTACTAGTATATTACTAAAAAAATTATTCAGTCTTTTTTTCTAAAGACTGGATAAAATGAGATAATAAATTGTGAATTTCCCCACTCCATGGGCAACCCTACAAGAGTCAAAGGGAAAGGGATATAAGTTTTTGATTACAAAGGAGGGTCATAATCGAGGAAAATAAATACAGGTGGTCTTCATTTAATGATCGCAATTGTCTCAAAGTTGTGATCACATGATTGGGATACTGCGACAATCATAAATTTGAAAATTGGTTGCAAAGTTGTTGGATTTTTAGCACCTTCATAACTGAATAGTGACTGCATGAGGCAGTCATTACACAAGGACTATCTGTACACAATTTTGCTGATAAGGAAACGTTCTCTTCTTGTCATGGTAGTAGAACTGGATTATCCAATAAGACTAAAAGGTGGGGAATTCAGAAGGGGGAAAAAAAATCTTCATTGCTGTGACAATCTGCAATTTACCACCACAAATGTGTGATAACCATGAACTTGAACATTTAAAGGCAAATTTGCAAAGAAGGCGGCTGCTGGTGGCTTCTTTTAATATTATAAGCCAGTGATGGCGAACCTTTTTTGGTCCGCGTGCCAAAAGGGGGTGTGCGTGCGCTAGCGCGCGCACGTGCCTACACCCATTCCCTCCCCCACGCATGCGCACAACCCCCCCCACGCTGCGCCCTGCGCATGCCCCCCCCCCCGCAAATGCGCAAAGGCCTCACTGAAGCCTGGGACTGTGAAAAACGGCCCAACGGGCAAACCGGAAGTTCGGAA